>CAUYTI010126148.1:0-16889 GCA_963575145.1 Galago senegalensis
CGCCTGTAGTCCCAGCTACTTGGGAGGCTGAGGCAGGAGACTCGCTTGAGCCCAGGAGTTGGAGGTTGCTGTGAGCGTGATGCCATGGCACTCTACCCAGGGGGATAACTTGAGGCTCTGTCTCAAAAAAAAAAAAAAAAAGAAAGAAAGAAACAAAACAAAAAACCTCATCTAAGATAAGCAGGTGAAATTTCTTTATGCACAGTAGTCCTGTATTTTCAGACATCCTTTATAATTTACTGTTTATAAACAGGACAGTTTTCCCTAAAGAAAACATACTACATGGGGGGGGAGAACTTCCCTATCAGTAGCTTGTATAATAGTAGATACGTGCCAAAAAGAAATTAAATATTCAGTAGTAACCAGGTAATATATTTTAAAATTAGTGGAAACTTAAATTGGGAACTTAAAAGTTACTACAGGACTCTTTAAGCGATGAGGTCTTGCTAGGCTACCTAGGATGGAGTCCAGTGGCTATTCATAGGCACAATCATTATACAATACAGCCTCAAATTCCTGGGCTGAACTCCCATTTAGCTGGAACTTCAGCCTCTCATTTAGCCAGGACTATAGGCACTTGTACCTGGCTTCCAGTAATCTTTTTTGATTTTTAAAGTCAGAATATAAATTTGTAATTTATATCAGGGCCATGTGTTCAAGACTACACGAATTTCAAAATTATAGAAGCATTCTACAGAAGAATGCAGTTATAATTATTTAAAAATTTTTCTTCATTCTTTCCATATTACCCTTCTTTTAAACTCCAACCTAAATGCCACCTCCTCCAAGAATATGTGTGGCTCTTCCCTGCTTTCTGAACTCTGATGGTCGGTTTTGGTGTTTTTTTTTTTTTTTTGAGACATAGTATTACTTTTTCACCCTCCATAGAATGCTGTGGCATCATAGCTCACAGCAACCTCCAACTCTTGAGCTCAAGTGATTCTCTTGCCACGGCCTCCCAAGTAGCTGGCACTATAGACATCAACCGCAACGCCTGGCTATTTTTACAGATGAGGTCTCACTCTTGCTCAGGCTGGTCTGGAACCTGTGAACTCAGGGCAATCCACCCACCCCGGCCTCCCAGAGTGCTAGCATTACAGACGTGAGCCACCACGCCCAGCTTGTTCCCATGGGTTTTATCTGCTCATCACACTTCCCTCTTCCTCTGACATTACATCCACGTTGTAATTTCCCTATTATCCTCTACTCTCAGTGAGCTTACCGCCTGTGTCACTCTCATGAATCCAGCAGCACCTAGCATAGCACCTTCACATATCAAATGGTTTTTTTAAAATTGCTGAATTCAACAAACATAACATCAAAAACATTTGGTGTATGTAAAAAAGCACCTTTTGTAGAAACATAGAATGTAAAGAATTTCCATAAAGTATTCCATGACCTATATAGGTTAACTTTGGCTTAGCAACTAAACAAGGTTTTTTAGAAAAAAAAATATATATATACTTAAATATACGTATTTAATATTACCTCTCAGTACCAGTGCAGGGAACCACAAGAAAACTGTACTGGCCCTTGGTTATCACTGCGGCACACCAAGCCATCACCATTCCCATTGTGGCATGAATGACTGAGTGCATGAGTTGCTGAGGATGAATGATCTTCCCTATCAGTGCGAGTCGGGAGCAGGGGATGCAAGGCACAACTGTGAAGAAAACACAGGACAGTAGCTCCAGAACCTGCGGCACGTGAAATCAGAGGATCTACACTACTCCCCCTCACCCTCGCACAAATACACCAAAGGCAGGAAGAAACCCAGTCAGTGCAAAATACAGGATCCCTACACATGGAGAATTTATGGGCGACCTTTGGGACACCCTGTACAGTACAGAAAAATTCTACTTAAAAGAATTTCAGGAAAGAATGAATAAAAAGAGACGCATACACAAAAAAGGCCAAAGAATCTGGTGCACTAAAATCTAAAGCTAGCATGATTAACATATTTTCATTTCTTTTTAATTAAAATTTCCTTATCGCTCAAATACCGTGTTTCCCTGAAAATAAGACCTACCCAAAAAATAAGCCCTAGCAGGATTTCTATGCGTTTGTTAAATATAAGCCCTACCCCAATAAAAAGACCTAGTGATGGGCGTCGCTATGCAGTGTATCTGCATAGCCACTCCATGCATTTCGGCATGGAGAGGAGGACATCCCCTGAAGATAAGCCCTTGTGTATCTTCTTGAAAAAAAAATAAATATAAGACAGCGTCTTATTTTGGGGGAAACACAGTAGTGCCTGCCCTGACACTCTCCTAAGTGCCATGAAAGACTAATGATTATCAAAAGACAGCTCTGGCCATCCATCTAGCAAGTTTCTTTATTTTAGCATTTGAAACTGTCAAAATGCACATGTAGTCTATCTGTGAAAAATAAACCACAAAACAGGTAAACACTGACAATATCGAATGCTAAGATAAATGCTTATATGGAGATTTTTAATTATACCCCTTTGACAACCCAAAAATATTTTCTGGACACGAGCTGGGGGAGGCAAATGTATGTAGCAGATGAGGAACATTTACCTTTTAAAACAGAGCGCGCAGAGTTCCCTGACCTATCTGTGCAGGAATGCATTCCTCTCTTAATATACTCAAAGCCAATAGAAAATTAAGTGAGAAGGGATAGGGCTTAGGTGCTTTACACTT
Source organism: Galago senegalensis (assembly GCA_963575145.1). Lineage (NCBI taxonomy): Eukaryota > Metazoa > Chordata > Mammalia > Primates > Galagidae > Galago > Galago senegalensis. The sequence continues at coordinate 2,664 of CAUYTI010126148.1, forward strand.
GAGGAAGAGGCTGCCATCACCTCTCTCCACCAACCAGAAATGCCCACTTACAATACTCAGAATTTACCACACCTCTCATGTCATCAAACCTTTTAACATGCTATATCTTCTCCCTAGAACATCATTTTCCCTCTTTGTCTACTTAATACAACTTATCCTTCAGTCTGGTTGCAGCATTGTCTCCTCCAGGAAGCTTCCCATGCTAGGTAAGAGGTGCTCCTGTACAATCCCTCACTACCCAGGGTGCTGTCATCACATATACTTAACGTTTACTGTCTCCCCATTAATTATGATCCCCTGATGAAGCTGGGATCACATCATTTATCTCTTACCCTCACACAATAGTAGTGTGGCAAACAGTAAATGCATAAGGAATGCTTGCTGAAGGACTGAGCCAAAGTGACTAGGCAGGCTTTAAGAACTGGCGAGTCAGCCCTCACCTGGCACATCTACATACAGAAGATGACACAGGTACTTGGGGGAGTGTGATCAGAACACTCTGGAAGTGTGGCTCTAAGTTCTGAATAGAGCTTCAGAAGAAAAAGGGGCTCATTAGGAAAGCAAAAGGATATATATTATAACATCCAAAATTGGGATCTGAAATTTTAAATCATATTTTACAAGGAAATAACAAAGAGCTAAAAAGGGGAGTAAGTGTTTAAAAAAGTTTCTTATACATTAAGGACAGACTCAAGGAATCTGAAAAGGCAGGAAGAAGAAGAAGAGACATAAAGAAAAAGAAAAATCTTTGGAATCCAGCAGGTAATTCTCCCAAAGGAAAACAGTATTTTTAAGTGGTTTTTTTTTTTTACAAAATTATAGACTTTGTTTGAAAATGACCTTAGAAATCATCTGGCCTTCCCTATAAAGGAATTATTTTTATAAGACATCTGCTAATTGTGGTAAAATGTATGGTAACATTTACCATCTGAGCATTTTAAGTATACAATTCTGTGGCATAAATACATTCACATTATTATGCTGCCACCACCACCATCCAACTCCCAAACTTTTCCATCTTCCCCAAATGCAACTCTACCTATTAAATAACTATTCCCCATTTTCCCCTCCCCACAGCTCCTGGTAATCACCATTCTACTTTCTGTCTTATGAATTTGATTACTCTAGGTACCTCATGTAAGTGGAATCACATAGTATTTGTCCTAAAAGATCTAAATCTATTTAAAAAAAAACAAAACAGAAAAATTAGCATCCAAATAGATTTTAAGGTACAACATTCAAAGCACACGGTTCTGTATACATTTTCAAACTTTTGACACAAAACACAGTATATTACACACATTTGTATATAAAACACATTGAGTCTGCCCTTAAATAAATTCAGATATTTCTAAGAAGGTTAATAATTGAAAACTCACCTGTATAGAACTCCACATTGACAACACTTATTATTATTGTTACCACTGACAGCAGCAGGAGGTAAAAGATTACATAGGAACTATACAGATCATCGAAAGAATCTAAAGAGAAAGAGAAGAGAGACGCGAGAGACGAATCAGCCACACAGTTCTGTTCAGTATACTGCAGTATAAAAACAGTTTACACCAACGCTGTAATTTCAAAAGTCACCTTTTCTTTAAGAATTTAACTGTACACTGCTGACAGGTTCAATGGGACATCAACTCAAGAACTACAGTGTGAGTTTGGACCTTAAGAGTTTCTCTTACAAGACCCAGCGCTCATAAGACAAAACATTCCCATACACAAACATTTCATCAAGGGAAAGGGCCATGCTTAGTAATATACCAACAAACTTTCTTTTTAAAATGTAAGCAGTATTTGTCAGATCTTTTCTTGACATACGCAATTAGCTCCTACAGCTAAAGTCAAAGTAACATTTTTGGAAATAGCATAATTCACAAGTCATCCAAATAAGCTGAACTGAAAAACATGATGTCCCTGTGAAATACTACCACATTCACATTTTAGAGTAGTTCAACAATTAATATTCCATTGCAAAGTTTAAAACATGTACATGTTATGAGTAATTAAAAACATAAACAAGAGAAATCAAAATCCTAAGATGTGTGCTAAACCAAGACTTAATAATAAAACCAATTATTTTTTAAAAGCACAATTCATTGACCAAAATTAATGAAGAATATTAAGCATCCACAATTAAACTCAAGCACTATACTGAGCCAAAAGAATGAAAGAAATGATTCATGTGACTGAGTACAATTTCCCTTATAAGACTTTGTGAGGCCAGATGTAGTGGCTCAGGCCTGTTGTAATTACAGGATTTCCAGAGGCTGAGGTGGGTGGATGGAGAACAGCCTGAGCAACACAGTAAGACCCCATTTCTAACCAAAATTACAAGTAACATCTGAAGAGAAAAATAGCACATATCAAATCCAATCTGCAGATAAAGTGTTATTAAAACTAACCCTAGCCATGAAATCATAAAGTTTTTATCCCCAGTACCAACTGTGAACAACTGGTAATAGCTCTGGAATCCAACAGTGAGTACTCTGAGATTACAGCTAGATAGCTATGATCAATGAATGATACAAATGCAGGCAAGGTAGCTGAAGAAATATAGTACTTGCTATCCCTGCACTGCTATCCCTGCACTGGCTAGCTTATGACTTAATTTCATTTGACCTATGAGATCCATCTAAGAAGTGATGGATATAAACCAACCAAAAATTAAATATGACTTAAGTTTTTAGCAGCAATATCTCCAAAAGCCTTAAGTAAAGAATCTCTTTGGTCTTGGCGCCCGTAGAACAGTGGTTACAGTGCCAGCCACATATACAGAGGACAGGGGGTTCAATCCCAGCCTGGGCCAGCTAAACAACTGCAACCAAAAAAAAAATATATAGGGCAGTGCCTGTGGCTCAAAGGAGTGTGGCACCGGCCCCATATATTGAGGTGGGGGGTTCAAACACAGCCCCGGCCAAAAACTGCAAAAAAAAAAAAAAAAAATAGCCAGGTATTGTGGTGAGCACCTATAGTCCCAGCTACTTGCGAGGCTGAGGCAAGAGAATCGCTTAAAGCCCAAGAGTTTGAGGTTGCTATGAGCTGTGATACCACAGCACTCTATCGAGGGTGACATAGAGAGATTCTGTCTCAAAAAACAAAGAATCTCCTTGGCTGGGCGCCCATAACCCAGAGGTTAGGGAGCTGGCCACATGCTCTGGGGCTGGTGGGTTCAAACCGGGCCAGGCCTGCTAAACTAAAAACAAAAAAGAATTTAACTCTTTGTTGTTGTTCAGAAGGAGAAAAAAGGTGTCCAAGAGTATTTGTATAGCCAGGTGCAGTTGCCTGCACCTATAATTCCAACTACTTGGGAGGCTGAGGCAGGAAGATTGCCTGAGCCCCAGAGTTGAAGATTGCAATGAGCTATGATTTTTGCCTATGCACTAAAAAGCCTGGTCAATGGGGTAAGCTCCTGTCTCTTAAAAAAATAAATAAATAAAATAAAATAATTTGTGCTTCTTAGCCTTTTGTACTTTAAAACTTTTTTTTTTTATTTTTATTTTTTAGAGACAGAGTCTCATTATGTCGCCCTCAGTAGAGTGCTATGGTGTCACAGCTCACAGCAACCTCCAACTCCTGGGCTTACGTGATTCTCTTGCCTCAGCCTCCTGAGTAGCTGGGCTGCAGGCGCCTGCCACAATACTCAGCTATTTTTTGTTGCAGTTTGGCCAGGGCTGAGTTTGACACCGCCACCCTCGGTATATGGGGCCAGTGTCCTACCCACTGAACCACGGGCACCGCCCTAAAACTTATTTTAAGTAACATTTATCTCTAGTGTGGCACGGTGAGAAAAATATAGGCTTAGAAGTCAGAAACCAATGTTGAAATCCTAGCTTATTTAACCTGAATCTTAGTCTCTTCATTTATAAAGTAGAAATAACACCTCTTTATTACAGAGTTATAGAGGTAATATACACAAGGTGCTTAGCATGGTGTCTGGCACACAATAAACGGACAATAATGGGTAGTTATTATAAATCACCATAAAACAATAGTTATATTTTAATGAATTTAGTAATTATTTATTTATTTATTTTTGAGATAAGATCTTGCTCTGTGGCTCGGCGCCTATAGCTCAACCGGCTAAGGTGCCAGCCACGTACACCTAAGGTGGCGGGTTCAAATCCCCAGCCTGGGCCCGCCAAACAACAATGACAGCTGCAACCAAAAAATAGCCGGGTGTTGTGGCGGGCGCCTATGGTCCCAGCTACTTGGGAGGCGGAGGCAGGAGACTCGCTAGAGCCCAGGAGTTGGAGGTTGCTGTGAGCTGTAAAGCCATGGCACTCTACCCAGGGGGACAGCTTGAGGCTCTGTCTAAAAAAAAAAGATCTTGCTCTGTTACCCAGGCTGGAGTACAAAGGCATGGTCAGAGCTCACTGCAGACTCAAACTCCTGGCCTCAAGCAATGTTCCTGACTCTGCCTTCAGAGTAGCTAGGACTATAGGCATGTGTCACCACATCTGGCTTTTTTTTTAAGGGGGGGGGGTCTCTCTCTGTTGTCCAGGCCAGTCTCAAATTCCTAGGCTTGAAACATCCACCCACCACAGCCTCCCAAAGTGGTGTGATTACAACTATGAACTACCACCACTGGCCTGTTTTATGTTATGAGAGGAAATGCCTTAAAATTATCTCAAAGTGTATGTTTTGATGTGTATCAATACAGGTAGTAATTAAAAATAAATTTTTTAAAGAACAATGCAATTTTTATGTTGAGAAGTAGGTCCTGGGCAGTGCCTATTGCTCAGTGAGTAGGGCGCTGGCCCCATATACTGAGGGTAGTGGGTTCAAACCCGGCCCTGGCCAAACTGCAACAAAAAGTAGCCGAACATTGTGGCGGGCGCCTATAGTCCCAGCTACTCAGGAGGTTGAGGCAAGAGAATCGCCTAAGTCCAAGAACTGGAGGTTGCTGTGAGCTGTGACTCCATAGCACTCTACGGAGGGCAACAAAGTGAGACTCTGTCTCAAAAAAAAAAACAAAGTAAGTCCTATAAATTTGTTTTCCCCAAATTAAAAATCACTTACCTGACAGCCACTGTATAGGATGAAATAAATCAACGCTGCTAAAGATTATAAATACTGTGGTACTGATGGGTAGAAGTGCCACTGACCAAACAATACTTGCAACTATCCTCCAGCCCAAAACCTATAATTAAACAAACAAAACCTTACAATCATGAAGTTAGTTAAATTACTTCAGTTATGCAAATCCTATATTTTCATAAAAGATGTTAATCACTAATATTTATAGCCAGATCATAGTACGCAGCTCAAATGGTTACTACTATTAATAATTCACATACCACTACAGAATCTAGTAGCATCAGTGAACTGATGCTTACATTAGTCCAGAGTTAGGTACAACATCTAATATTAAACTTAAGAAAGCAAGGATGTGAGACTGCCTTATTTAGTTTTATAAATATACTTTACAGCAACTATTACTTATCCCCCTAGGTTTAACTGACACTTATATTAATATCTAAAGGCTGGCCTATAATCTCAGCACTTTGGGAGGCCAAAGACGAGAGGATTACTTGAGGCCAAGAGTTTGAGACCAGCCTAGGCAACATAGCAAGACCCTGTCTCTACTAAAAAAAAAAAAAAAAAATTAGTCAGGTGTGGTGGCACAGGCCTGTAATCCTAGCTTCTTGGGAGGCTGAGGCAAGAAGATCCCTTGGACACAATTCTGTTTCAGCCTGGACAATATAGTGAAAACTTATCTCAAAAATAATAAAAGGCTGTATACAGTTTATGGAAACCCAAACTGTATACAGTTGTTATATACTGTAAACTGTAAATTTTATTTACAATTATGTGTATCGTAATTGTAAATTGTATTTACAATTATTAGATATTTGCTCCTTACGGGGCAACTAATATACTGTAGCACTGCATTCATGTCTGAACCCTCAGTATCTACCTATCATTAGGAGGCAAAATACAAAGAAATACTGAAGGATTTTAAGTACTGACATGACAATTGAATTTATGTTCTAGAAGGTAAAACATATTTGTGTTTACTTTAAAGTGGTAAGAAATTGCATCAAAAGGGACTAGAACCAGATAGGAGGCACAGCAGTTAGGAGGCAGTCCACAGCAAGCAGAAACTGAAGCCCAAGCCAGATTACAGTCAATGTTTAAACAACAGCAATGGAAAGAGAAAAGGAAAAGGGAATAAACTGCAGCCACATTTCTGAGGTACAACCTACAGACTTCGTGATCAACAATATGGGTGGTAAAGAACGGCAAATAGTTAAGGATCAAAAACTTTTTAGTTGGGATATACAGTGGCAGTACACTGGAACAGAAGTACCATTCCAAAAGGAATCTTAACTGCCCATTCTCTCTTTCCGCCACAGAAAGGATGCGGGACCGTTAACTCAACAACTTCAAGAAGGACCAACTGTACCCTCAGCTCAGTCCCACAGTGCATATCAACCTCCAACTTACAAAGAATACCTGCACTGCCTGACTGGTCCCCAACCTCTGCCAAAGCCACGCCACATTCTTTCCAGTTTCTGGACATTCCTTCCTACTTCTTATCGCACGGAATCAAGTTACTTATTTTGCACCTGCTTATTTTACATTATCAATTGCAAAAAATTTCTCCCCACTCCCTACCCGTTTATATTCAGGTTATCCCTGTCTCCGACCGGCTTCCACTCGGGGCTGCTCCCCCACCCCATAAGCAGCTTGCACTCAGGACGCCCCCATCCACCGAGCAGTCCCCCACTCGCTCTCCCCACGCTGCCCCGAGGCCGGCCCCCACCCCTCGCAGAGCGCACGCGCGGTCAGAGCCCGTCCGCCCAGTCCGACCCCGGCAGCGCGCGCCCCAGTGCGCGCCCCACTCACGCTCCACAGTGCGTCCCGCGACCTGCCGGCGCAGGGCCCACACGGAACCGTGGCCATGGAGATGGCGGTCCGTACACCAAGGAGTGAGGGAGACGGTGCGCCCGCCCGCCACCGCGGTTCAAAGGGAGGAAGGCCCCAAGAGGACCCCGTTGGGGCTGCCTTAAACGCTGCCTGAGTGAAGCTTGGCCCAGGCCCCAACTCATCCCTTCGAGACAGCGTCTGGACTAGCTCAGCGGGCCAGAACTGCCCCGCAGACAGGCTACCCCTAAGGGGCTGTGACTCCTGAAACCTCCTTCTGAAGTCAAAATGGTCTTTTGAACGCTGAGCCCAGCGGGGCGCCAGACGCAGGGGCCGGTGCTGCATGCTGGGAACTGTAGTCTTCTCGGCCCTGTGGGACAACGGAGGAGGCGGAGCGTTGCATTCTGGGACCCGAGTTCTGAAGCACAGCATGCTGGGAACTGTAGTCTCCTCCGCCCTGTGGGACAACGGAGGAGGCGGAGCGTTGCATTCTGGGACCCAAGTTCTAAAGTACAGCATGCTGGGAATGGTAGTCTTCTATAAAGCCAAAGCTACCCACGATATGGATTAATTAGAATTCCGCAGTTAAATCTTACAAAATAATTGACTTTGTCAGTCGCCTAAAAGTAAAATCAAAGGACAGGTAATCCACAACAGGTAACTTTGTAATTTTACTGAAATAGAAAAATCTCTCCAGAGATGCATTTGGTTTCATGTGATTGGGTTTCTAATTCCAACCCTGCCATTTGCTAAGTGGAATGAATACCTTGACCTTCTCTGATCCTCCAGTTCTTCATCCTGGCGATGTTGTGAGGATGTAAATAACATGCTATACAAATAGTGATTATCATTGACTTCCTGCCAGTAAGTAAAAAGGCTTTTCACGAACCCAAGTCTCACCTACTGAAATCTCTGATTGCTTCGTACTTCAGGGAGATCCCTGGATATATACTGCTAAGACCTTTTTATACTCAATTACATGCCATGGTCAACATTCACTACTCTAGAAAGATAGAAAGAGACTTGTTGATTTACTGACTTACTGACTTTAAAGAAAAGTCATAGAATAGAAAAATTGAGATCACACATACTGCTCTGTAAAGTTTGCTAATCATGACTTCCTGAGTTTCCTTAAGGTTATAGCATATTCATGTCCCAAACCATGTTAATATCAATCATGCCTGAAGCACTGCAGGACATACGGGGAATACAACTGGTAGATCGAGTCTCTGCTGAGAAGAAACCTTGTGAAGGAGAAGAATTATGAAGAATCAGTGTGGCTCGGCAACTGTGGCTCAAGTGGCTAAGGTGCCAGCCACATTCACCTAGGGTGGTGGGTTCAAATCCAGCCCGGGCCTGCCAAACAACAATGACAGCTGCAACCAAAAAAAAAAAAATAGCCGGGCATTGTGGCGGATGCCTGTAGTCCCAGCTATCGGGGAGGCTGAGGCAGGAGACTCTCTTGAGCCCAGGAGTTGGAAGTTGCTGTGAGCTGTGATGCCACAGCACTCTACCCAGGGCGACAGCTTGAGGTTCTGTCTCAAAAAAAAAAAGAATCAGTGGAGAAAAATTATAAAATATCAGTTCATAAACACATCTCAGGTTACCTGAAATCACAGAAACTTGTTTTCTTGTGGTAGAGACTACTACTTGTCTATCTCAGTTTCAATTCTCCTTTCCTTTCTTAGTAATAGAACCCCCACATTTTAACCAGGCACACAGTTACAGTTCTCAGCCTCCCTTACCACCAAGTGACTGAGTTCAGCTTCTCAGAAACCCCCTGAAAAGAGAACTAATACGTAGCATTCACCTTTTCTTAATCACTTCCTCCATTCAGCTTCCTGGATTTTGGATATGTTGACTGGAGCTCTAGCACCATATTGGACCACAGGAAGAGGGTTACACTACAGGAAACTGAAATACTGAGCTTAAACGTGATTATTAGATCAACATACCTGATCTGGATCACCTGCCTTTACCTCAGGTGAGAAAATCACTTATTGTTTAAGCCACTTCTGTTTTTATGCTACAAATAATGTCACTGACTGATAATTAAGATTATACCTACCACAATCTTTAATCATCTTGTGTATTTTTTTTACTTATTATGGTCCAACACGCTTCACAAGAGTAAGGACTTTGTCTTATTTGTCATTGTTTCCAAAATGCAAATCACACTTCTGCAGAAACTTTGTGACCAGAAAAACAATGCCCATTCCATAAATATGCAGTCAATGAATATTTGGTTAATAAGGCTCAGCACCAGTAGCACAGTGGTTATGGCACCCACACACACCCAGGCTGGCGGTTCAAACCTGGCCCAGGCCAGCTAAAAAACCACAAAAATAGCTGGGCATTGTGGCGGGCATAGGCTGAAGCAAGAGAATTGCTTAAGCCCAAGAGTTTGAGGTTGCCGTGAGCTGTGACATAATGGCTCTCTACGGAGGACAACATAGGTCAACATAGTGAGACTCTGTCTCAAAAAAAAAAAATTGGTTAATGACCAAAATAATGAATGAATGGAAGAAATTAACTGTATCAGACAGTATCTATTCCGGACATCCTCTGCTATCTAAACCAAAGCGGGATTTAATGCAGGGAATTGACAAAAAGGTGTTGGAGAACGGAAGGAGCATAGGAAAGAAAGAAAAGGGTTGTGGTAGCCAATGGGAGAAAGGATTTACTGCCTAAGTATCCGGAAACTACTACTACTTCTGCATTAGAGCCCATGAGATAACCTTCCAATCTGAGCTGCTGAGGGTGGTAACCCTGCTGCTGTTAGAACCACACCATTGCTTTGAGCAGGAACTGAGGAGCTAGTACTCTATAGCTGTTGAAACCACCACAAGTGCCCACAACTAGAGCCTTAGTTTCCTTATCAATCAGAAAACCATCTTGCAACATGAGGTAGTGAGATTTTGCCTGTAGATTACCTGGTGCACTATGGAAGGATTATAGGCTTTCAAGTGAGAGAAACATCGGTATAAATTTCTGTTCTGTCACTTACTTAACGGGCCTTTGGAAAGTCACTTCAGCCAACTAAGAATATGTAAAAGCACATAAAGTGTTTTAAATTTATTTTTTGCTAAGTATATATAAAAGCATTTTTAGAAATCCTTATAGACAAAAAAAGGCATTTCAGAAAGACATGTGTACTAAATAGATGAAAGCTACAACCTAATTCTTTGAAGTGGAATAAAATGAATTAGGAAACTATCTGAAAGAACAGTATCGATTAGTATTAGAAAATGCAGAAATTATGTAATAAAACTCAGTTGAAATCAGAAGAATTAGTATTAAAATAGATGTTGAACTGAAGGAAAGAACTCAAAAGAAAGAAATAACAGTCATGCCATAAAGGAAGATCTGTTTTTTAATCAAAAAGGGAAGAAATAAAAAGAATTTTTTTATTTTTTATTTTTTGAAGAGACAGAGTCTCACTTTATCACCCTCGGTAGAGTGCCGTGGCGTCACACAGCTCACAGCAAACTCCAACTCCTGGGCTTAGGCGATTCTCTTGTCTCAGTCTCCCGACTAGCTGCGCCTACAAACATCCACCACAATGCCCAGCTATTTTTTTGTTGCAATCTGGCCGAGGCCGGGTTTGAACCCACCACCCTCGGTATATGGGGCCGGCACCCTACCCACTGAACCATGGGAGCCACCAATAAAAAGAATATTTAAAGCGACAAATAGAGAAAGTAAGCAAAGAACGCCTAATATATGAATAATGGGAGTCTACAAAGACTCTAAACCAGTATTTTCCAACCTTTTTTATCTCCAGGCACACTTGAACCTGTAGTTAAACTCCCATGGCACACTTAAATTATATTGATTAAAAAAAGAATTTGAAAAAAATAATGTACTTACTGTGCTTTGAACTTCTTTTGAAAATAATGTAATTAATGATCTTTAAAAATTTTTGCACCACACCTAGGATCCTCTCATGGCACACCAGTGTGCCACAGCACACCAATTGAAAATCACTGCTCTAGACTCTCATTTTTAACCATCATTCTTTTTCCCAACAACATGTAGGGATGTGGGAATTACTTTTTGTTTGTTTTCCAATTGCCCTAACATTTTAAATGAGCCATAATTTTCCTAAAGTTTTCGTTTCAAAACCTCCACTTTTATAGTCTTTAATATTTTTTTTTTTTTTTGAAACAGAGCCTCAAGCTGACCCCCTGGGTAGAGTGCCATGGCTTCACTGCTCACAGCAACCTCCAACTCCTGGGCTCAAGCGAGTCTCCTGCCTCCACCTCCCAAGTAGCTGGGACCACAGGCTCCTGACACAATGCCTAGCTATTTTTTGGTTGCAGCCATTATTGTTGTTTGGCAGGCCCGGGCTGGATTCAAACCCACCACCTTAGGTGTATGTGGCTGGCACCTTAGCCTCTTGAGCCATAAGCGCCGAGCCAGTCTTTAATATTTTATAGCCTGAAAAAATATAAGGAGTGATGGTGGCAAATAACCCTGCCTCCTCCTGATCTGTAATCTGTTTGGTTTCAAAGTCAGTCCTTCCAAGAAAGAAGGCTGCTAACTCTTGAGAAAATGTAACTAGCCATTTACAAAGGAAAAATAAAAGACATTTATTTTGAAAGACAGCTCCTTGGACACCCAGCATCTCTTGTGCAGTAGTATTTTTTTGATGAGTCATAGTGACTCAAGCTAAAAATAAATTTAAAACACATAGATGATATTTTCCTCTGGGACAAGGAGAACATAGGTCCCAGGATAAATCTGAGCCATTATTATTATTTTTTTTTTTTTGAGACAGAGTCTCAAGCTGTCACCCTGGGTAGAGTGCTGTGGCATCACAGCTCACAACAACCTCAAACTCTTAGGCTTAAATGATTCTCTTGCCTCAGCCTCTCAAGTAGCTGAGACTACAGGCGCCTGCTACTACACCCGGCTATTTTTTGTTGTGGTGGTTGCAGTGTCATTGTTGTTTTAGCTGGCCTGGGCTGGGTTCAAACCCACCAGCTTCAGTGTATGTGGCCATCACCCTACCCACTGAGCTACGGGTGCTGCCTGAGCCATTATTATTTTTATCATCATCATCGCCATTACTATTTTTAACCAAACTCTTAAGACTTGGGGAAGAATTTGAAATATTCAGCAAATCAAAAGGAAGGTTCAGGTTCCTTCCTTTGCTGACCCCTCTCTGAAGCAAGGCTGTGCTCCTTGCTGACTGCTTGGTGGAGCTGTCCTCTGCTGCCTGCTTCTCAGGGTCAGATCTCAGAGAAAACATCAACAGAGAGGCATGGAGATCCAGGAGGGAAACCCCTATAGCACAGCGAAGTGTGCAACCCAGGCTTCAAAAATGTTTTTTCTCTCTTGAAACACAGCTCAGATCGTTCACGGAGACTGACTTAACCCACTCTGCCAGTGACACAGAGGTGGTAACATGAAATCTGTGGGTAAAAGTAAGGCTCTGTTGCCAAGTATGTGAGGAAGATGCAGGATACAAGGCTTTTCCCAGGATACCTAAGTGCCTGTGAAGCTGTAGGTAAAGGCTTGGCAGTCAGACGAATGCAGATTTGAATCCTAGCTCCCTGTTTAATAGCAGGTGAGCTTGAGCAAGTAACTCAACCCCTTAGAGCCTCGGCTTCCTCAACCTTAAAAAGGAGGATAAAAGTGTACACTGTTCTTTATTTCTATCAACCTGTCCAAACTGAGGCTCCTTACTCAACCTTTCAAGTACTGTGATGGCTGTTAGAACTCGTTTCTGAGTCCACCTCTCTGCCACCTGGATGCGATAGAACTGCAGTTCGTGGCCCCCTTTGAAGTTAGGTACAGCTGTGTGACAGCTCCAGCCAGGGAAATGTGTCATTTAAGTTGGAATTTAATTGCCATTGTGAGACCCTCTACAGCTCTCTTTTCCTGTGGCCTGGCGACCGAAATTATTTGTGATGGTAGTGGCTCCATCACCCTTGGGTGCTTGGGTGACTACAATGAAGAGAGTCTCCTGCCACCCTGTGAGGACCCTGTATTATACATGCAAGCAGGAAAAGAACTGCTGTTTCAAGCTGCTGGTATTTGGGAGTTGTGATTTTCGAATATGATACCAATGGTAAGCAAAGAAATGCAGTTACCCAATGGGGACTTGAAAAGTTCTTGAAAGACTTCAGTCTTATATATCACCTAATTAATTCATCCCACCAACCTTTACCAAGCATTGAGCACGGGCCAGGCCCTGCAGGGTCTATATGGAGCACAGTCCCGGATGTCAGGAGCTTCCTGTCTAGGACATAAAAACCCCACCTTAGACACTCACTCTCTTCAACCCTACCTTCAACCAATACATCTGGTAGAACTGGTTTTATTAGTTTTTAGTTTACGAGTTGTTTTTGGAAAATGGATGAAGACAGGAAGTATAGGTCTAAGAAACTAGTCCAGATCTATCACGGACCCCTCCCTCCTCACCATCACAGCATGTTTCTCTCTGCTTTCATGTCTCTGCTTCAGCTGGACTCTCTGCATCTTCAAATTCCACATCTTCCCTGAAGCCCTTCCAACTGAATCGCCCTTCTTCTAAAAACTATAATTCGGCCAGGTATGGTGGCTCATATCTGTAATCCCAGCACTCTGGGAGGCTGAGGAGAGCAGAATGCTTGAGCTCAGGAGTTCGAGACAAGCCTGAGCAAGACCCTGTCTCTAAATAAACTAGCCAGGTGTTGTGGCGGGGGCCTGTAGTCCCAGCTATTCAGGAGACTGAGGCATAAGGATCTCTTGAGCCCAAGAGTTTGAGGTTACTGTGAGCTATGACACCATAGCACTCAACCAGGGGCAACAAAGTGAGATTCTGTATCAAAATAAATAAATAAATAAAAATCCTGTAATTCTATCACTCATTGGATACATCCTGCCTTCAGTAGCACAGTAGAGACAGAAAAAATTGGGAGAGCCAGACAGTCCTGGTTTTAAGTCCTAGTTTTGCCTCTTCCTCAGAAGGCCAAATCTTGCTTTGATTGAACATTAACTCTGAATTGAACAATGTAAGTCAAATATAAATTTGTCATACTTGTCCTTCAAGATTTATTATATAGGTGGGCACAGTGACTTGTGCCTATAATCCCAGCTACTCCAGAGGCTGAAGCAAGAGGTTTGCTTGAGCCCAAGAATTCAAGGCTGCAGTGAGCTATGATCATAACATTGCACTCTAGCCTGGGTAACAGGATGAGACCCCATCTCTAAAAAGAAGAAAGAGGCTCGGCGCCTATAGCTCAACCGGCTAAGGCGCCAGCCACGTACACCTAAGGTGGCGGGTTCGAATCCCCAGCTTGGACCCGCCAAACAACAAGGACGGCTGCAACCAAAAAATAGCCGGGCGTTGTGGCGGGCGCCTGT
>CAUYTI010126149.1:0-12188 GCA_963575145.1 Galago senegalensis
CGTAGGATGAGTACTTGGGAAGTCTGTAAGCTCTCTGTGGACCAAGGGGGGTCAGGCATAGCATGAGTACTTGGGAGGTATGTAAGCTCTCTGTGGACCAAGGGGGGTCAGGCATAGCATGAGTACTTGGGAGGTATGTAAGCTCTCTGTGGACCAAGGAGGGGTCAGGTGTAGGATGAGTACTTGGGAGGTATGTAAGCTCTCTGTGGACCAAGGGGGGGCGGTCAGGCGTAGGTTGAGTACTTGGGAGGTATGTAAGCTCTCTGTGGACCAAGGGGGGGTCAGGTGTAGGATGAGTACTTGGGAGGTATGTAAGCTCTCTGTGGACCAAGGTGGGGTCAGGTGTAGGATGAGTACTTGGGAGGTATGTAAGCTCTCTGTGGACCAAGGAGGGGGGTCAGGCGTAGGATGAGTACTTGGGAAGTCTGTAAGCTCTCTGTGGACCAAGGGGGGTCAGGCATAGCATGAGTACTTGGGAGGTATGTAAGCTCTCTGTGGGCCAAGGAGGGGGTCAGGTGTAGGATGAGTACTTGGGAGGTATGTAAGCTCTGTGGACCAAGGGTGGGGGGTCAGGCGTAAGATGGGTACTTGGGAGGTATGTAAGCTCTCTGTGGACCAAGGTGGGGTCAGGTGTAGGATGAGTACTTGGGAGGTATGTAAGCTCTCTAGACCAAGGGGGGTCAGGCATAAGATGAGTACTTGGGAGCTCTGGGAGCTCTCTGTGGACCAGGGGAGGTCAGATGTAGGATGAGTTGGGGCAAGATTATCAGTTTAGACCTATGCAGAGGATTTTAATCAGTTTTCTTTTAATAATTCAGACTAAAAAAAAATCTTTAATTTGAAAGTTGCCTCTACTGTCTTGTCTTTTTCTCCCTAAGTGACTCTTGTCACTCTCCCTAAGTGACAGAGAGCCCAGAGCATCAGGAAGGCAGGTGGCACCACTCTCCAGGCTGCAGGGCATCTGTGCTCCCCAGTCCAGTCCATCTTTTTGATATTTGGGGTTTTAGGGACCATTCAAAGTAGCTGTTTAAAACACAAACGCTCTAGTTTGGGGAAGTGTGGAAGACATTCCCTTAGACAAAATAGTGGCTTGCTTGCTCCAGGAGAAAAGCAGAGTAACACCCTTCAACTCTGTGCGCCCAGGGAACCCCTTGGGCTCCACCCAGCATCTCGGGAGACCCTGGAGGCTCTTGACCCGGCTGAGGCTGAGATGCAGACGGCAGGAACTTCGGACATGACTCTGGGAGATGCGGACAGAGGAGACTTCAGACGTGACTCTGCGTGATGCAGACAGAGGGGACTTCGGAGGTGACGCCACGTGATGCAGACAGAGGAGACTTCAGACGTGACGCTGAGTGATGCAGACAGAGGGGACTTCGGACATGACTCTGGGAGATGCAGACAGAAGGGACTTCGGAGGTGACACTGTGTGATGCGGACAGAAGGGACTTCGGAAGTGACGCCACGTGATGCAGAAGGCCGGGAGTCCGGACGTGACGCCCAGTGAGCGTCTTGCTGTAGGGGCACTCGGGGTTCTCAGCTTCCCCCGCCCAGATTTCAGCCCCGATCTGGCCCTGCCGGATTGCTAATTCTGAGCGTACCTGGGCGGCTGGCACCCCAGGCGCAGCGCCTCGGTGGGTGCGGCAGCCAACCGCGCCCTGAGCGGCAGTGGGCGGCCCGAGGCTGCGAGCCGGCTATTAGAGACTCTGCTCCTTAACAGCGCTCTGTTAACAGCGCTAATGTCTCTAACATGTGCAGCCTATTGACTTTTAAGTAACATTTTATTGAAGTAACTGCCGCGCTTATTAGGCCGTAAGATTTACGCTTCATTTTCAGTCCCGAATCTGCCAGCTTCGAGAACCGGCACTCAGACCGGAAGCTGGGGCCCGGAGACGTCAGGAACACGCCCTGTGCGGGGCGCAGGTGCGGGACACAGGGGCAGTGCGGCCGGGCAGCGAGCACAGGTGTGGGACAGGGCACAGGTGCGAGGCTAGACACAGGTGCGGGGCACAGGTGTGGCGCACAGGTGCGGCACGGGGCAGTGCGGCAGGGCGGCAGGGCAGGGAACAGGTATGGTGGGGGCACAGAGGCAGGACGGCAGGGAGGGCCACATCTCCTGGGCGGCGGAGGGAGCTCAAAGGTCAAAACAATCACATCTTCATTAAGGGGCTGAAATTTGGAGGAAAAAATAGAGATGTGGCCAGCGAGAATGGCTTGTACTGTGGCTGTACTGGGTTACAGTGTTAGGGGGATAATTTCACTGGGTGAAAAGCTCCACGTGAGTGAACGTACAGTAAGGCCTGAGGGTAACATGCTGCTTTCTACCTGGGCATCTGCAGAACTCACAGTCCGCCCACACGCCGCTTCACCGCTGTGTGCTCTGAAACAGGCAAAGACTACACCTCTGTGTATAAGTCATTGTGCCTAAAGTAAGTCAACGCACAAATTTCTTCACCTACAAAAACATAAAGAGGGGTTGTTGGCCGTCATTTGACCCTGGGATTTTTGGATTTGTCAAATAATTAGTTGTAGAATATAAAAAAGCATTAGTGCCTTAAAATAAAATTTGATTCTGTTTTAAATGTGTTAGGACTATGTAAATAGCAGAATATCTGTATAGTTTTTCTTTTATTTTTCTTTACTACTGAGGAAAACAGTTATCTTGAAGACCAATATAAGTTTGTTTATAAAAGAGAATCTTTCTGCCTAAGTACCTGCTACCAGCTCAGTGTGAGGAGGGAATGAAGTCTCCCAAGGGGTCTGCCACAAAGTGTGGGTGTGAATCCCACTTCCAGGAGGGCCTCATGTTTTACAACCTATAGAAAAGCTTGTGTTTCTCATCTCATTTTTTCTAAGCTCTAGCTCAGAAATTAGCTGAGGAAGCCCCACCTATGGCCTGGTTTTCTCATAACTTTTCCAGACCCGAGATAACACATTCTTGAACATTTCTGGTAAGATGAAAGGCAGATAGGAACTCACTGCTCACTCTGGCCACACTGTTCCCTGTGCTCCTGAGACATCTGCCCTTCCTTTCTGAGAAATCCCACCCCCTCGAACTTAAACTGATTCAGGGAGAACCGTCTGTCATGGCCACAGGGCTTAAATTACCAGCTCCTCAGGTCTGCAAAGACTTTGAGAAATGTACTAATATATTCGCAACAGGAGGAAAGTGCCAACAGAAACAGATCCTGAATTGGTTCCCAAACAGGACGACAAAAAACGTCCACCCAGACCACACACAATTCGGCCGCGCAGGGCCTACAACACACTCTTGTTTTGTTTCCCCATCAGAAGCCCAGGACCTCTTCATGGGGGACTAGATCGCGCCTACCACTTAATTAAATTTTGCACTTAGCTCAGTGATTCAGAATCTGCCTTGGCAAAGAGTATATATTTCATCCAAATGGTTCAGTCTCAAAAGGATGTTTCCTTTAAGCGCAAATCGGGGGTGGGGGGGCAGGGAGAAGTGTGTGTGAACAGGAGAGCTAAGTCCTTCTCCTGAGCCGGCACACGGCACGTGTCACACACACAGCACGGACATGACTTTCAATTTTTTATTTTAGAGCAGTGTTTTCTTTTTAATTGTGTGAATATTATTTAAGATAAAGCACCATAGCAAGACTAGGACAGCCTGCCTCTTGCAAAAGCCTGGGACGTGAATACAGATCTAATAAAACAGTTTCTAGTCTGCTGGTTTCTGGAAATAGAATCTTTTAAGACATTGTGAAATAGCTGAGGCTGGTACCAACTGGGAAAATTTTTCATATTGAACTTATATTCCCTGAAGACTCTTGATCCTACCCAGAGCAAGTGAGGCAAAGTGCCTCTCAAAATGACTAAAACTCCCAAATCTAGCTGCCTTGCCTAAAACTTCAGTTTTGCAGGCACAAAAACAAAGTGCTAAGTGCTTGAAAACATCTGTGGTGTCTTATTGAACATTGATTAATTGTGGATACACCCCACGTGCAAATAATTGATAAAAGGCTACAAAAGACTGGTGATCATAAATTCCAAACGTTTTAGGACTTCTATATGAGTTTTTTCCTAACCTTGGTTAATGCTTTAGTCCCAATACATTTAATAAAATCAAAGTGACAGACCATGAAAACATTTACTTCGGAACTGCAAGCAGATCTGAAGCTACTGCTGGAAGATGCCTCGGGGCACACAGAGTGGTGGAGGCGGCAGGTGGCCCTGCGTGGGGCAGGACCTGGTTCCTCAGAAGTGATACTCTGCCAGCTGGCAGAGAAGCAGCCAGGGACAAATCCGATGTAGATCATAGGAAACACAGTATTATATCAAAGCAAAATTTTTTCATATAAAAGTTGCATTTTTCTTATTGTAAATAAAATATGATTTCTTGAATTAATGCTTGGACAGCATGAAGGAGGCTGAAATGTGAGCATGGAAGGATTTCACACTGAAATTCACAGCTGCTGCTTCATCACCCGAATAGGCGATTTCACAGCTAACTTAAACGTCAAGTAGCTCTGCATTTTCAGACGTCTAAGTAGAGCATTTCATAAAACAAGAAGTAATTTTGGAACTCCCTAGATGGGAGTCAGGGGTTTATAAAACCTAAATAATTTCAAGGACTGGAGAGATTTCTATTTAGCAATGCTCATGTTACCTCAGAGAAAAATAAGTTCTGATCCATGCCCACCATCCAGCTCTCCCTTGTTTTTACTGGCTCATGTGAGATACAAAAATCAGGGCATATTTATTTCATAATGTTAGATCAGTGTTTATTTCTGAACTTATTCTTTTTTATTTATTTCTGCAATGTTGTGATAGCTTTCTGAAAAAGTCCCTTTGTGTAGTAAAGGTTTAAAATACTGTGCCCCAGGGATTTCAGAATACCAAATATTTGGATATTTCCTAAATCATGATTCCTTGGGAGAGAGAATTGAGGCTTGATGTTGCACAAGCAAAAATAAAGTGATTGCATAGAAGGGAGATCACTGTTTCTTGAGAAAGTGACCAGAGTTTCTATTTTGCTGCATAAAATTAGTCTAAAAAGGTGCAGAAGCATTTGGTCTCACGTGATGGGAGAAAGCATTTTTTCTTATAATGTTATTATGGCAAAGTTTAGTCAGGTTGTATAATATAGGCTACATTGGAGAAAGAAATGAATTATATGCAAAGGAAATGTCATTGCAAAAAAATAAAAACAGCTGCTTGGGGGTGGCACCTGTGGCACAAAGGGGTAGGGTGCCAGCCCCATATACTGGAGGTGGCGGGTTCAAACCTGGTCCTGGTCAAAAACTGCAAAAAAAAAACAAACCCCAAAACAAACACCCCCCCCAGCTGTTTAGCAGTGATGTTTATTTTTTAGCTTTAAATCAATGGTATGTGGCAGATGATTTTTAATTTAGGGTCCAGAAAACGGAGAGAACTACTGTGTGTCTGCGGACTTCGTTCCAACCCCCTCCTGTGTTGCCCGATGTAATGGCAGACTTTAGAATACTATATCTCCATGACTTAGATGTTAGGTGTCCAATTAAGATCATGTTAATTTAAAGTAATAGTATAGTAAGAAAATCCAATTTTAGATGGCTAACTTTTTTACTAAAATTATTATCATTATCTCCAGGAACCCCATTCTGCAACAACTTCGTCAAAGTTGTAATAAAACACTTTTCTCCAAAACCCTATGTTGCCTGTTCATGTTGCTATTCACAGTTACAGGAGGTTCTATTAATTAAAGATTTGTCCTTTCATCCTTGTGATTATGATGTAACTTGACGATTATTTAAAAAATCTATCATTGTATGGGTTTGTGTGTGTGTCACACCACAGGGCTCTCTTTGTGTAAGAAGAAAACATTCCATTGAATTTATCTAAAAATTCATCATATTTGTGAGATTTCAGTTTAAAATAGATGAGAATGATTTGGGGTGTTGGAAGAAAAAAAACCTAATAAAAATAAACTTCTTGCACAAACCACCAGCATCGTGACCATCACTGTCTAAATATGCCTCTTTGCATTGTTGGTTGGGTCAGGGCAGCTTCTGGTCCAGGTCAGAGCCCACACAGACCACTGGCTGTGCGGCTGGGTTGGGTCCCTCAGCAGTTCAACAGCGAGTTCTCAACTTGTAAGGGATGGGTTTCTCACCATTTGTGATTTTTTTCTTTTCTTTCTTTTTTTTGCAGATTTTGCAAAAAAAAAAAAAACCCGAGGCTGGGTTTGAACCTGCCACCTCTGGCATTTGGGGCTGGCACCCTACTCCTTTGAGCCACAGGCACCACCCACCATTTGTAGTTTTTAAAATGGTAGTTCCTGTAGGACTTTTAGTGGTAACTATGGCAAATGCTCTCACACCACAAACACACAGTGGGTTTTATCGTTTCCCTGACTTCACAGATGAGGACCCCAAGAATGCAGAAAGTCCAGCAGCTGGCAGGGGTTTCCTCACCTCTGCAACATGCTCAAGGGCAGTTTGAGCCTAGAGATTTTTAAAGACTTCTATACCTGTGTATAGAGGGTACCAAAAAAATGGATTCACACTTTAAGAAAGGAAAAATTATTAAGTTTGTAGTGTTCAAGTCACGTTTGACTCCTGCAATTACAAGAGGTGCTCAGTGTGACTGGTGTTCATCTTTTGTTATTGGTGTATGTTGACTTTTGCAATTTCAATACAGTTTTTTCCTTTCTTAACCTGTGTGGTTGGCACCCTCTGTGGATGGGCCAGTTCCCCAAGGATTGGGAACCTTTGTAACAAGCAACAGAGTGCAAGTTTTAAGAGCTTCCTTCCGAGTATCTGATTCCAACTGTGTGTTTGAATGTGTGTGAAGAGAGAAGAATCTTCACATAAACTCTACCTAGTATCTCTTTTAAAAGTGGGGACTGTGGGTTTCGGGAGTGAGAGGGTGTGTTTAGATGTCTCAGTCAGGGCAGCTGTAAACCTATCTGCTGTCCCAACATGGGCTCTGCACCTGTCCCATCTCCCTCAGCCTTAGTGTCTTTTTTTTTTTTTTGAGACAGAGTCTCATTATGTCACCCTCCATAGAGAGCTGTGGTGTCACAGCTCACAGCAACCTCAAACTCTTGGGCTTAGGTGATTCTCTTGCCTCAGCCTCCTAAGTAGCTGAGACTACAGGCGCCCGCCACAATGCCCAGGTATTTTTTTGTTGTAGTTGTCATTGTTTAGCTGGCCCGGGCTGGATTTGAACCCACCAGCTTCGGTGTATATGGCCAGTACCGTAACCACTGAGCTACAGGTGACGAGCCTCAGCCTTAGTGTCTTTATTGCTGAGACGGGGACTCAGCAATATCTTTCCCACAGGGATTTTTGTGAGGATTAAATGAGCTAATAGGATCAAAGTAGTAGAACAATGTGTTAGTTTTCCAGGGCTGCCAAAATATATTATCTCAACCTGCATGACTTAACATAAATTTATTCTCTTACCACTCTGAGGCCAAAAGCCTGAGGGGAAGGTACTGGCTGGGCTTCCACCCCTCAAAGGCTCTTGGGGATGACCCTTCCTGCCCTTTCCTGCTTTGGTAGCTGCAGGTGCTACTTGGTTTGTGGGCACAGAGCTCTGGATCTGTCTCTCTCCTCACTATCCCCTCTGTCTCCATCTCGAAACTCTCTCCACCGTCCACACAGAAGGCCACGTGTCACCCTGTCATTGAATTTAGGACCACAGATCCAGAGATTCAGGATCTCATTTTGAGTCCTTAACAACATTTACAAAAACTCTCTCTCTCTTTTTTTTTTTAATTAGGCCACATTAACAGGTTCTAGGGATTAAAATGTGAATGTAACTTTGGGGAGGGGGATCACTTAACCTACTACACATTGTGCCTGGGAACAACCCCCGCCCCCTTGATTCTGACCCATAAAATGCGGTCCATTCTGGGGTGAGAAGCCCAGCAGTCCCCAGTCCCACTGCACATTAGAATCACCAGGGGCACCTTTTAACCCCACCCCACCCTGCTCCCACCTGGGCTGCCTTACAGACCAATTAAATCAGAATTCCTGAGGGAAGAACACAAAATTCTGCATTTCAAAAGGTGATTCCAATCCACAGTCAAGGTCAGGAAGTGCTGAGTAAAGGCTCAACTGGAGACCAGTTCATGGAGGTCCTGGGGTTTCCAGATTAAACCAGGATCTTTGGGCTTTCCCTGTCCAACCAACTGAGTCCTCTGAGATGTAGAGACAGAAGGTTACTGTTCTGTCAGCTCATCTGTGCAGATGGTTCCTGGTTCCTGCACTCTGTTTCTATCTGTTCTTTGTGCCAGCTCTCATTCTCTGTAGGAGTGGAGTTTTGTGGAAAGGTTGAAGGCAGGACTTGATAGGAAGTTTAGGAGACAAGTCAAGCTCCACTCTCAGTGATGCTGGCTCAGGAGGACTCTGTCCAGGGCTCCTGCTCAGGGGTGGAGGAACCTGCAGCCTCACAGCCACATGTGGCCCCCCGATTCCCAAGTGTGGCCCCTCAACAGAATCTGAAATTCACAGAACAAATTGCTTTGTTAAAAGGATTTATTCTGTAAAATTTGGATTCAAAGGGCTGAACTCAAGGACCCAGAAGGCCCCAGTGTCCCCAGGGTCACAGGTGCCCATCCCTGTCTCAATGGTATTAGGGGTCCTATATTGCTAGAAGATTTCTTTCCTAAAATTACTGAGCACATATTGCTAATCAAAATATCATTTTTTCAAAAAAGACACTTTAGAGTGTTAACTGGAGTAGGTGGTGTTTACTGTGTTAGTTTGTCCAAAATGTTGGCAAATTATTCTTTCAGTTATTTTCTTTCAAGACTATTTCACTCACTGGCTTTCTCTGTAGATTATAGGGGTTGCACTCAGACCCCAACAGAGCCCATGCTCAGCCACCTGACGCAGGAAGCCAGAATCGCACTCAGACCCCATCAGAGCCCACCCTCAGCCACCTGACACAGGGAGCCGGAGTCACACACAGACCCCAGAAGAGCCCATGCTCAGCTACCTGACGCAGGAAGCCAGAATCGCACTCAGACCCTAGCAGAGCCCATGCTTAGCCACCTGACGCAGGGAGCCGGAGTCACACACAGACCCCAGCAGAGCCTGTGCTCAGCCACCTGACGCAGGGAGCTGGAGTTGCACTCAGACCCCAGCAGAGCCCATGCTCAGCGGTGCTGCTGACAGGCACGCTGTCCTGAAAGCCCTTCTCTTTCTGCCTGGCCTGGCTACTGAACCACCAAGTGCAGGGCTTTCAGAGGTCCTTTTAGTGTCCCCTCGGTCATGATAGCCTTACCTTGTCCCCTCTGAAAACGTGATCCAAAAGCCATCCCAAGACTTTCTCTTCCAGCGAAGAACACAGAGCTGAGACTGCAGGCTAGGATGCCCACCTGAGAGTTACTTGTTTTCAAAACACAGCCTCAGGTCAAACGGTGCTCCAAATGATAGCACTTAGGCATTAATCTGATTATGAGACATATTTTTAGATAACAGAATGATTAGTCTGGTTCCTTGAAGTCACACATCACAGCCATCTGCCTGTTCTTCCTAGACCAGGAGGTGTGTTTAGGGTATCAGGAGGATGTGCTGGTTGCTAGCTATCCACATGCACCCTGCCACCTGCAGCTGGAGAATTTCATAGAATGAACTGGAATTAAGAACACTGAAGTCTGCTTAGTGAAGAGGCCACCCCCCCGAAAGGGATACGGGCCCTGGGAAACTTGAATCTTTCAGCCCAGAAAAAGAAGTGAGGATGATGTATGACCTCTCTAACAATTCCACCTGGGGGGATATGAACTCCTTCCAAGCAGCAATGAATAGTCAGTAGATAAAAACATACAAAATAACTCAGTTAATACTTAGATAGTAAAACTATATTTTATTTATTTCTTTTTTTAGTTGTTGGGGATTCATTGAGGGTACAAGAAACCAGGTTACACTGATTGCATTTGTTGGGTAAAGTCCCTCTTACTTATTTTATTTACTTTTTATCAGATTCAACTTCCAGGATATCTATTTTTATTTAATCTAATTAATTTATGTATTAATTAATTTATTTGTTATTGTTTGGGATTCATTAAAGGCTCAAAGAATTAGTTTACACTAATTGCATTTGCTAAATCAGCAGTTCTCAACCTGTGGGTTGTGACCCCTTTGGAGGTCGAATGACCCTTTCACAGGAGTCACCTAAATACATCCTGCATATCAGATATTTACATTATGATTCATAACAGTAGCAAAATTAGTTATGAAGCAGTGATGAAAATAATTTTATGGCTGGGGGTCACCACACCATGAGGAACTGTATTAAAGGGTTGTGGCATTAGGAAGGTTGAGAGCCACTGTGCTTGATAAAGTCCCTCTTGTAATTGTGTCTGGTCCCCACGAGGCGTGCCATACACCGTGACCCTTCATCCCCCTCCCGCCTCCCCTGTCCCCACTTGCTCATTCCCCTACCCCCCCCACCTTGTATTAGCTCATCTCCTGCCTTCGTATTATAATACATTGGTAAAACTATATTTTAAAAACAGCAAAAAGAGAATGAATATCAGAGAAGTCCAGATACAGAGAGGTGACCTACGGACGGGCAGCAGAGAATTTCTGAAGTAGAGCCATGTTTTATTTCTCCATCAGTAGGTGGCTACAGGCGCGTTTACTTCATTCTTCTTCACACAGCAAATGTTTTACATCTTCTTCCCCCAGTGAGCGACACTCTGCAGGGTTGAGTCGGACTATGAAGCATGTTCTCCTTCCAAGCATGTCATGTCATCTTTTATTTTGACGGTGAACTCAGTTTGCACGTTTACAAATCACTTGTTAAGCAACAGTTCCATCAGCAGGTGCTATCTTTAAGTTGAAAAGTTTGTATGATAATAATGGAAGTTCTGTGCAGGGTGAGGATGGGGCAGGGCAAAGAAAGGCTCTGCTCATTAAAAATACTTTCTTCATCATCGTCACCAGTCCTGAAACATAGAAAGTCCAGGAGATAAAAAAAAGCGGCAATTCTGTCAACAGAAAAGGCACTGGAAGAGTGGGCTGAATGGGCAGGAAAGTGTCTTTTAAATAGTCTTTCTGTTCAGTTTTCCAAGTGCTTTTCCTGGGAAGTTTTCTCCATTATTTGACTTTTCTTTTTCATCACAGAATTTACATCCCCTCCCCCAGTTGCTGGTTTGAGCCCCAGTTATGCCTGCAGAAGCCACTTGTGAAGTTGACACATGATTTTTGGCAGAAAGGGGTGTGTGGATCCAGAAATGTTGGGCAGGACTCCTGCGTCCAACTCTCATCACACTTTCTGTCCCCGAGAATCGCCTCCCAGGTGCTGCTTGTGCTAATGACATTTCCCTCCTGGTGGGTCTTGGGGACAATTCGAAAAAAATTTAAATAGATATGAACCAAAGTGATAAACATATTTCTGCTCTGGTAGTGCAGATATGAAAGTGACAAGTAGAATTTCCATTATAGGATGCCATGTTATCCTAAAATAATAATTTTAGAATGAAAACAGGAAGGGGGACATTCTTTTTCCTTTGGATGAAATGGAAGGGATATATGGCTTAGAGAAAACATTGTCTCTACTCCCTGGGAGAATCCGGTTGCTATTTTCTGGGGCTTGCTTTTGTTTCTAATTTTCTAATCCTGCTCTGTGCTGCCCTAATTTTATAAGTTTAAAGACCCACACATGCAAATTCTGGCTTAACATCCCAGCAAGTTTAATTGTATTTATTCCTATTTATTGGTTTTGGCGGTTTCAGTCAACCTTGTGACACCCCCCCCACCCCAGTGCCGCGTGGAGACCCTCCGGTCATCCGGGCAGGTACTGAGACAGGTGACCACACCGGAGTTCTGTGGGGATGAATCCTCAGCTCAGGCTGTTTGTGATGCCCACACATTCTCTACTCCATCTGGGAAGAAAAAGCAAAGCCTGTTCTTTAAGTCAGAATAAACAAGGCTAAAGTTTCATTTTTCATATGCAAGTGTGAGGAAGGAGGGGAGGGAGAGGGGAAGGGAGGGGGGTGGATTGATAGAGGAAGGGTTGGTAGGGGACCACACCTATGGAGCGTATTGCAGTACAAGTTGGATCTATCAGGTGTAGAACACAAATGTCTTAACGCTGTAACTGGGTAAATGAGGTGAAGGCTATGTTGATTAGTAGGATGTAAGCACTCCAATTTGTACAAATAATCAACCCATCGAATCCCATGGTGGCATAAATGGTATTTATGATTTATGTAAAAATAACTTAATAAA
>CAUYTI010126150.1:0-66997 GCA_963575145.1 Galago senegalensis
TAACTGAGAAAATGACATGAAGGCTGTGTTGACCAGTTTGATGGAAGTAGTTCAGAATGCATGTGAAAACCCCACACTGTACCCCAGAAGTGCATTAATGTACATAGTTAACATTCAATTAAAAAATAAAGAAAAAAAAAAGAAAAAAAAAAGATTCCTGCTAATGTTAATGGTTTTGGTCCATGTGTCCTTTTAGGTTGCCTGGTTTTTACAAATCACCATGGGCACTACTGCCACAGAGACCCTCGCTGTGGCAGGAAACATCTTTGTGGGTATGGTAAGCATTCTGAGGCCTTCTGGACTTTTCTCTGGGGAAATGAGAATTTGGCACAAAATAGGTTCAGAAAAGGATGTTTTCCTTTTGAAAAATCAAATGAATGAAGACTGAGGGGCAGTCAATCACTGATAAAAGAAAATTCAGCAGCTCAAAGAAGATTCAGCTCATTGCTCTCACCCTTTATGCCTAATAATACTCACCAATAATAACAATCTGGATGGACATCCTTAGCCACTTCTTCTAACCACACAGGAATTTAGGGAAGTGTCCTCATCCAAAACTTACCCCTCCTCAGAGGCTACAAAGGGCATTTATTCTACTTCTGCTCTCTCTCTGGGACTCCTTGTGGCCCTTGTTTTCCAAGGTCTCTGAGGAAGCAATAGCTTGTCTTGCTTAGAACTAAAACCAAGGGTCTTTCCCATTATACTTGCTTAGTATACTAGTCTGCTTAGAGTAGCTGCTCAGTATACACTACTGACTGATCAACACTATGTTCGGGTTGGGTTTTTTTTTTTGGCAGTTTTTGGCCAAGGCTGGGTCTGAACCCGCCACTTTCATTGTATGGGGCCGGCGCCTACTCCTTTGAGCCACAGGCGCCACCTCAGCTCTATGTTTGGGATAAGGGCTTGTCAAAGTACAAGGAGTTAGTATTGAGGTCTTTCCCCCCAAAGCTATAGGCTGCTACTAAACTGTTCTCAGAGTGCTCCACATTTTGCTGAAATTATTCATAATCTGCTTAGTTTCCTCTAAGCAGACTATAGTTTCCTCTAAGCTAGACTATAAATTCCTAAAAATATGGGCTTTGCCATATTCATATTAGTGTCCTGTCCCTATTATCTAGTACTGTTATGCACATAGTAGGCACTCATTAAATAATAAATAACATTATCTTAAGTGAATCCTAGGTATACTTTACATAGTTGGGCCTTCATAATTTCATAACATTTTTACCAAATTTATTTTGATTCTTTCATAAAAAGTGGGTTTAGATAATCTATTTGCATTTCATTTAATGAGTACTTTTTAAAATTTTTTTATTTTTTTATAAGTACTTTTAAAGTATCTAATAATACTACTTATTAAGTGCACTATATTCCATAAATCCATAATTGCATGGTTTTAGACAGGAGAACATATGAAGGAAATATACCATTTCTCTTCTATAACATTTTAAAATGTCAATAGATGAAACAAATATGTATGGAAACAGGTGAGAGCTATGCCAGCCAGGACATGATGAGATGCCAGTGGAAGTAAGGCAGATACTAGGAGGCCTGAGGGCAAAGCTCAGTGCTCACTCAGTGGTGCTGCACCTCACCAAACAGTACTTGCCTTGAAGGGGTGTGTGTCTAGACTGTTCAGCCCCTGGTGTGGGTACTATGGTGTGGGAGGTTGCACCTTCTTGGAAACTGACTGTTTTCTCCTTGTGAATAGACAGAGGCACCTCTGCTCATCCGTCCCTACCTTGCAGACATGACCTACTCTGAAATCCATGCGGTGATGACTGGAGGGTTTGCCACCATTTCAGGCACTGTGTTAGGAGCCTTCATATCATTTGGGGTAGGCATCTGCTTGGTCGGTCACTCCTGGGCAAGTCTGAATTCAGTTCTGTAGAGACACTGATCCTTGAATCTGGCCTTACAGATTGATGCATCATCCTTGATTTCTGCCTCTGTGATGGCTGCCCCTTGTGCTCTTGCCTTATCAAAGCTTGTGTATCCAGAAGTGGAAGAATCCAAATTCAAGAGTGAGGAGGGGGTAGAACTGCCTCCTGGGTGAGTCTAAGGAGGCATATGATTTGGGAGGTGGTGAGGTAGGTGAAGAATCAAGAGCAGCACTGTGGTGGCAGAAACTTCTAGGCTCCCTCAGAAGAACAATGTGATCCCATACCACTGATTCTCAACCTTCCTAATGCCTCAATCTATTTTCATTGTTACAAAGGGGTCACAATCCACAGGTTGTGAAACACTGCCTTTTGCCTCCAGCACTACGTGTTGATTTCCTTTTTTTGTTTAACTCTGCCACCAGCTGCTATCTTCTGCATACCCTCTATCCTTGTTGTAGGTGCAATTTCATGCCAATTATATATATGACTTCAGAGTAATTTCCCACTAACAGGATCATTAAGAAACCCCTATCTCATACTCATATCTCATACTGGCCTTGCATCCTCTTCATGCACTATAAAGAAGTGGAATTTCTGTTCTCTGAGAGGCTGAGTCTACTCCAGACACTCTACTCTTTCCCTTTTTCAATAACCACAGGAAGGAGAAGAATGTCCTGGAAGCTGCCAGCAATGGAGCTACAGATGCCATAGGCCTGGCTGCTAATGTAGCAGCCAATCTGATCGCCTTTTTGGCAGTACTGGCCTTCATCAATGCTGCCCTCTCCTGGCTGGGGGAATTGGTGGACATACAGGGACTCACTTTCCAGGTAAAGGATTACATATGTTGGGTTGTCTCTCTGGGATGTGGCTAAGTAGTCCTTGAACTGTGTATGTCTTCCTGACTTGCAGTAAGCTAAGGGAGAGCATGAAGAGGAGAAGGATGGAGGGGATTGGGCCAAGGATCCCGAGAAGGTCCTCAGCACCTGACCTTTGTTATTAGTTCTTCCTTTCCTGGGATACCTCTCTTTCACTCAGGTCATCTGCTCCTATGTTCTAAGGCCCTTGGTTTTCATGATGGGAGTAGAGTGGGCAGACTGTCCAATGGTGGCTGAGATGGTGGGAATCAAGTTCTTCACAAACGAGTTTGTGGCCTATCAGCAACTATCTCAATACAAGAACAAACGCCTTTCTGGAGTGGAAGAGTGGATTGAGGGCAAGAAACAGTGGATTTCTGTAAGTGACAATCCGGAAAATCATAAACAATGTTAGGTCTCAGCCATGTTTACCTGGGGGTAGACAGAAAGTACTATGCATGGGTTCATTGCAGACCCATAGGTGCCTTTCTGGTGTCACCAGCCTAGCCACAAAGCAAGCAGAACAGTATGCTTAGCAGCCTCATCAGCAATGCCTGAATGATTCTGAAGTCTGTGTGCTGCTTCTGCCCCACACTCAGACTCAATGTCTTTCTATAATGTGATCACTAGGTCTTTCTTTTTATATGAGTTTAAAATTGCTCTAAATTGATATCCTTTTTCTCTCTCCTGCCTCTCTATTTCTTCCCCCTTAAACATCTTCATTTGTGTGCCTTCTCCTTATTTATAAATTTCAACAAGAACAGTGTTAGGCAATGAGGCCCATGGTGGTTTCCATATCATTATCCCTATAGTAACTCAGGGAGCAGTTATTTTCTCAGCATCTTTTTCACATTCCTTAGGATAATGTGGAAAAGATTGAGGGCTTTTAGTACTCTGGAACTTCTATCATGATTATCAGACTGTGTACATGGGACTAAATTTGCTGATTTATTTTTGTTTTCCCTAGATAAGAGCTGAAATCATTACAACATTTTCCCTGTGTGGATTTGCCAATCTTAGTTCCATAGGAATCACACTAGGAGGCATGAGTAAGTACATCCATTTTTCCAGCTCTCCAATAAGCCAGCCAGATCCCACCTTCTGTAGTGGGCATTTTGGTGCTTCAATGTAAGTTTGGACCAGATAGAGAAGCTGATATGAAATGGGCCCTCTTAAGCTGTTAACTTGGAGCTAAGCAATCATTCTACTTGGCTATGCATAGAGCCCTTTACAATCTCAACTTCAGTTACTTTTTTCCTTTGGATTAGAGACTCCAAAGACCAATTTTATTTTAGTTTTCCTTATAAGGGAGAAAATATTATGATATTTTTATTTTGCCATTAAACAGGCATAGTGCACATATATGTAAAGATATTTTGTTTTTTACTCAGTAATGAAGCACTTTCTGAAATTAGGCTGCTCACTGGTTGTCTTCAAAGAAGCAAAATTTGCACAAGGAATCAAAAGATAAATCAAAGCAGCAGACACAGGCAGATGGATAGTAAGTTAGTGGTGTAAACTGTTGGACTGAGAGTTGCAAGCATCAGGTGTAAAAGAAATGAGTCTTTGAAGCAGATGCTGATATATTTAGACTTCTGGACACATGGCTCAATGTGGATGATGATTGGAGGAATATGAGAAAGGTGGAATTTTCCTTGAGTACAGTAGAGTTTGGAAAATCTAAGTTAGAAATGGATCTCTATGGCTCTGTGAGTAGGGCCCCAGCCAAACTGCAACAAAAAATAGCCAGGTGTTATGGCGGGAGCCTGTAGTCCCAGCTGCTGGGGAGGCTGAGGCAAGAGAATTGCCTAAGCCCAAGAGCTGGATGGAGGTTGCTGTGAGCTGTGATGCCACAGCACTCTACCGAGGGTGACAAAGTGAAATTTGTCTCTAAAAAAATAAAACAAAAAGAAAGAAATGGATCTGAGAAAAAAATGCAATGTAGGAAGAAATATAGCTCAGTGTGTCCTTTCTTTAGGCAATTATATTCTGGGGTAGAGTCATTAAATTTATGTATTTGGTAGCTGATTTAAAGATGAAATAATTTCACTCTATCTTTTTCCTTTCTGTTAAACAACTGATTCTAAGACATGCATTGTGTGGCTAAGGCTTAGGTGAAAGTTGCTTTCCTTAGCCCTCTGGCTCAAAATAGTCCATCTAAGTCTGGTTCAGGTTTAAGAGTACAGATTTCAAGTGGTGAACACAAGGCATTTGCACCTGTTTGGAGCAACCCAGAGCCTTGCTTGATCCAGATACATCTTGGGTATGTTCATAGAACCATTAAAATTAGGGTCAGACACAATCCTTGGCCCAAGGAAAGCCTGAGTCAGTGAGCCTGAGGTGGTTGGTAGTAGGGGAGCTATTCATCTATCTTTTGTTCATCTGCATTCTTCTAAATGGGGACTCATGGGATATACCTTATTGTCTGCTGTAACAAATTTCAATTTATTTTATTTTATTATCTGCAGCATCAATGGTACCTCACCGGAAAAGTGACTTTTCCAAGGTTGTGGTCAGTGCTCTCTTAACAGGGGCCTGTGTATCCCTTATCAGTGCCTGTGTGGCAGGTAGGTGCCTCAGTTTGGTCTCTTGGCAGAAATAACTTACTTAGACGACCATGACAGGATCTCTCTCAGAATATTGATTTAACCATTCATCCCACAAATGCGTAGAAAAGGTATTTATTTACCTCATTCTCTTCAGATTCAAAGAATAAAGTGCCTTGAGGAACGTGTGTAAATTCTCCCCCCTAGTATCTGTTTCCTTTATCCAGGAATCCTCTATGTCCCCAGGGGAGTTGAACCTGACTGTTTCTCCTTCTTAAATACAAGTTTCAGCAATAGAACCTATGAGACGTATGTGTGCTGCAAAGAGCTCTTTCAGAGGTGAGTGAGCACCAAGACCCCAGCTGACTCTTCTTATAAACTGCCCTACAGTGGAGAATCAGTAGGGGTGGGGAGAAAAAAGATCTTGAGGTTATCCTGTGGAGGCTGAG
Source organism: Galago senegalensis (assembly GCA_963575145.1). Lineage (NCBI taxonomy): Eukaryota > Metazoa > Chordata > Mammalia > Primates > Galagidae > Galago > Galago senegalensis. The sequence continues at coordinate 5,733 of CAUYTI010126150.1, forward strand.
CATATGAGGAGAGCGATAAATAGTGGTGATGGCCTAGGCCTGTGTTCTATTAGGCACATTGTCAGTATTAGCTCCAGTGACAGGCTCCATTTGTTTTTTAGAGTACTAAACAAGAGTTGTTTAGAAGAGTTGTTTTCCTGATAAGAAGTTACTATATTTATTGTGATTGTAATATAGCTAGGTTGTAGGGGAAGACTTAGCAATGGTCCTACATGGACAAAAAACTATGGACTTCTTCAGACAGAAATAAGACTGCAAGATGATAGTTGCATTTATGTGGCTCAGCGCCTGTGGCTCAAGTGGCTAAGGCACCAGCCACATACACCTAAGGTGGTGGGTTCGAATCCAGCCCAGGCCTGCCAAACAATGACGGCTGCAACCAAAAAATAGCCAGGCATTGTGGCAGGTGCCTGTAGTTCCAGCTACTTGGGAGGCTGAAGCAGGAGACTCGCTTGAGCCCAGGAGTTGGAGGTTGCTGTGAGCTGTGATGCCACAGCACTCTACCCAGGGGGACAGCTTGAGGCTCTGTCTCAAAAAAAAAAAAATAAAATAAAAATGATAGCTGCATCTATAAAATTATGAGGCATTCACATAGCATAAAAATGAACTTGTTTACCGAATTCTAGAATATGAAAAGAATATCATTAAGCTTAAAGAACTAGTTTGGGGACACACAAAAGGAAGGATTTGAGGTATTAGAATAGTGTCTTCAAAGAAAAAAATATGTATATTGGTGGTATACGTATATTTCTGGGGAAAATGGCTGAAATATCATAAAGAGCTTTGAATGCATTGATAAGGAATTTAAATTTTGACCTGCAAAGTTCTGAACACTGGTATGATCAGCTATACTTTTTCAAAAGATCATTCTGGAAGCCATGTGGATGGCAAGGAGACCAATCAACACACTGCTATATTAGTTCTAGTGAGACATGATAAGAAGTGATACTGAGTGTTTGTGAGAAAGGATATGCTCCAAATGAGGTAGAATCAATGGTGTTGGCCATCGGCTAGATAGAAGGTGGGGTGAGCACTCTCAAATGACTGTTTCTTTTCTGGCTTGGGCAAGTGAATTTAAGAATTGCTCTTTATTCACTGAGAGGAGGAGGACCAGTTTCAGCAATGGAAGTGAAAGGGAGAGATTATAGCTTAATTTCATTTTATTTATTTATTTATTTATTTTTTGTAAAGACAGAGTCTCACTTTGTTGCCCTTGGTAGAGTGCTGTGCCATCACAACTCACAGCAACCTCCAACTCCTGGGCTCAAGAGATTCTCTTGCCTCAGTCTTCTGAGTAGCTGGGACTATAGGTGCCCACCACAATACCCAGCTAGTTTTTGGTTGCAGTTCGGCTGGCTGGGTTTGAACCCGCCACCCTCAGTATATGGGACTGGTGCCCTACTCACAGAGGCACAGGCGCCACCCTTAATTTCATTTTAGATAAGTTAACTTGGATGTACCTAAGGTACCACCATGTGAAACTACTCACAAGCCAATAGGTCTGGGGTTCATGAAATAAATCAGAGGCAAATTTGTAAATTATCATTAAGTAAGTGATCTGTTCACTATCTAGGGAGATGTTTGGGTGCTAGGTGCTTAACAGGTTACTAGGCCAAGTTAACTACTGTTACCCATCCTGTGTCTGGAGGTAATCATCAGAAAAGACAATGTTGTACAAAGGTTTTGCTAGTACTGTCTTGCATATGAATGAGAAAATCAATTTAATTGGGCCTAATTTATTTGGTCATGGCCTATGGATCTATTTATAGGTTTTTGTTTTCAGTTGCTCGATATAACTTACCAATATATTTTGTTGCCTTATTTTTATCTGACCCAATATGTATCTTTCTGGCTTTTCATTTCAGTACTTCTCTGAATGGCACCAACCCTCCTTCTTTTTCTGGTCCTTGGGAAGACAAGGAGTTCAGTGCCATAGCCCTTGCTAATTGCTGTGGATTCTACACCAACACTGTCTGTGCCTAAGGCTGCTTAGTCCATTTCTGTAACAGTTTTGATTTTAACAGCTTTTCAATGGCAAAGGTGTTTACATACTCAGGGTTCCACTCTATAAATAACTTCTCAAAACCTTTTTTTAAAATTTCAGATTAATATGAGGGTACAAATGATTAGGTTACAATGTTTACATTTGTTAGGTAATGTCCCTATTGCACACCCAGGAGGTATGCCATATGCCCTTACACTCAACAAGATCTTTAACAGTAAATGTCAAAGATTCATTTTGGTTCATTGTATCCCAATAATGAAAATTAAGCATTTGTCTGCCAGGTGGTAATGCCTGTAATCCTAGCACTCTGGGAGGCCAAGGCAGGAAGATCCCTTGAACTTAGGAGTTCAAGCCCAGCCTAAAGAAGAATAAGAGTCCATCTCTACTAAAAATTGAATAAATAACCAGGCATTGTGGTAGGTGCCTATAGTCTCAGCTATTCAGGAGGCTGAAGCAGAAGAATCACCTGGACCCAGGAGTTTGAGTTGCTGTGAGTTAGGCAAACATCATGGCATTCTAGCCTGGCAATAGAGTGAGACTCTGTCTTTAAATGAGAAAAAAGAAAAAAAAGAAAAAGAAAATTAGTATTTGTCATTCCATTATTTGGCTGAACCAAATAGGAAATTCCTCAGGGGAGCTTGAGCTTTTATTTGAAAAAATGAATATTGAATAAATATATTTGAAAAATAAATGTTGAATAAATATATTTGAAAAAATAAATATTACCATATCAATAATATCTTGTAAGTCTTGCTTCTAGTTGTCATCTTTCAAATTATGTGATACATGGCTTGGCACCTGTGGCTCAAGTGGCTAAGGCGCCAGCCACATACACCTAAGGTGGCAGGTTCAAATCCAGCCCAGGCCCGCCAAACAACAATGATGGCTGCAACCAAAAAATAGTCGGGCATTGTGGTGGGTGCCTGTGGTCCCAGCTACTTGGGAGGCTGAGGCAAGAGACTTGCTTGAGCTCAGGAGTTGGAGGTTGCTGTGAGTTGTGATGCCAAGGCACTCTACCCAGAGGGATAGCTTGAGGCTCTGTCTCAAAAAAAAAAAATTATGTGATACAGTGGGCTATAAATTTGATTTAGTATGTTCCTGGGGCAGGAGGGTAGGGAGCTCTATGATGAGCTTGGTTTATATTACTAAAGTTACACATGAAATATACATGAATATGTAATGATAAGATTTTCTGTTACCCCTCCTGTGTCTGGATGTTATCATCAGAAATCTGCAAACTCCTTAACATCACTACAGAGTAAATAAAAAATATGTCTTGTATACAAACTTCTAAGGACTATCCATTTCTTAGTTTTAGTATTCTGCCTTAGTGCCAATAATATTCGCTCCCAGTTCACAAGGAATCCTTTAAAACACTGGTTTTCAATGGGAAAGGAACAATTTTGCCTCTCGGGGGATATTTGGCAATGTCTTTAGATGGTATCAGTTGTTTCAACTGGGAGGATGCTACTGACATCTAGTGGTTAGAAACCAGTATTGTTGCTAAAATTTCTACAATGCACAGGTCTATCTCCCACAGCTGGTCCCAAATCGGTGCTGAAATGCTGATTCAAAACATTTAACATTTTTAAAAAAATTCACATATTATATTTAATATTATTTTAAGTATTAATAATAGTAAACCTTTAAGGAAAGGTTTCAAAAGGATGTAGAAGTTCCTCAAAAGTTAAAAAGAATTACCACAAGGCTTCACAATCCCACTCCTCTATATATATATTACAAAAAAATTGAAAACAGATATGTACTCAAACAAGTACATGTATATTCATAGCAGCACTATTCACAACAGAAAAAAATGGAAGCACTCCAAAAGCTCTATCAACAGATGAATGGATAAACAAATTAGAATTTTACGCAGCCATAGAAAGGATGAAGTATTGATACATGCTGTGTCCGTGCTTGAAAGCACTGGCTAAATTTAAAAAGTCAGATTCAAAAGCCCTCCTCCTTTTTTTTTTTTTTTTTTTGAGACAAAGTCTCACTCTGTTGCCAGGTTAGAGTGTTGTGATGTCAGAGCCTGGCTCACAACCACCTCAAACTCTTGGGCTTGAGCAATCCTCTTGTCTCAGTGTCCCAAGTAGCTGGGACTACAAGCACGTGCCACAATACCTGGCTGTTTCTACCTTTTTTTTAAATTAGTGAGACCTGAGTGAGCAGTCACTGTTTTGATCCCTGCAGTGGTATGGGGTCTTGAACTCTTGAGCTCAAGGGACCCTCCTGCCTTGGTCTCCCAGAGTGTTAGGATTACAGGAGTAAGCCACCCCACCTGGCCACAAAAAGACTATTATTGTATAATTTCATTTATATGAACTATCCAGAATAAATAAATCCATAGAGACAGAACACAAACTAGTGTTTGCAGGAACTATGAGTTGGTACGGATTAGAGGGTGACTTCTTAATGAGTATGGGATTTTACTTTCAGATGATGGGAATGTGTTGGAAAAAGATGAGATTGTGCAATACTGTGAATGTACTGCTACTTGTTCACTTTAAAATGGCTAATTTTATATGAATTTCACCTCAGTAAACATTTTTTAAAGCGTGTGCTTGTATGTTCCCTTAGTAAATCAACCTCCTTCAACCTCCCAGTTCTCTGAGTTCAGAACCTCTTGGGTTTCTTCTCAAGTGCCTGTTCCTACCCTCTCTTAACTTTTTTTTTTTTTTTTTTTTGGTAGAGATTGAATCTCACTTTATCGCCCTCGGTAGAGTGCGGTGGCGTCACACAGCTCACAGCAACTTCCAACTCCTGACCTTAGGCGATTCTCTTGCCACCGCCTCCCAAGTAGCTGGAACCACAGGCGCCCGCCCCAACGCCCGGCTATTTTTTGGTTGCAGTTTGGCCAGGGCCGGGTTTGAACCCGTCACCCTCTGTGTACGGGGCCGGTGCCATAACTTGGCCGGTTTTCTAATTCAGTTTCTCCTTCCTTCCTTCCTTCCTTCCCTCACTTTGTCCTCCTTGGTAAAGTGCTGTGACATCACAGCTCACAGCAACCTCTAACTCTTAGGCTTAAGCGATTCTCTTGCCTCAGTCTCCCAAGTAGCTGGGACTGCAGGCGCCCGCCACAACGCCCGGCTTTTTTTTTTTTTTTAGAGACGGGGGTCTCGTTCTGGTTCAGGCTGGTCTCGAACCTGGGAGCTCAGGCAGTCCGCCCGCCCGGGCCTCCCAAGTGCTGGGATTATAGGCGTGAGCCACCGCGCCCGGCCTAATTCAATTTCTAATTTCCAGTTTTCCACTGTCCTAAGCTCTCCCCCTCAGAGTGACTGGCTGCAAACGCGGAAAACATGACAATCTCACACTAGCGACCCCAGAACAGTCTCAAATGCGGGAGAGAATAGGAAAAACAGGGGCTGACATTACCTCAGCAAAGGCGATGCCTACTCCCGAAGCCCAGAGATGCTCCCACCCGAGGACGTCAGTGAGCTGAGCGGAAGTGGACGGTCCGGATTGGGTGCGAGGTGCCAGCCAATCCTGGGAGGCAGAAACGGGGACCAATCGCTCTAGGGCTCCATCTTCGGGGCGGGACAAACGCGGCCCCTACTTGATTTGAGGGATTCCCATCACGCATGCGCTTGCTTTGCTCAGCTTGTTTTCCCGGGCCCTGGTAGTGGGTTGGGGAGGTTGAGCGAGACAGCTGGGAGGAGTCCGGAGAGAAGAAAACACGGAGGATCAGGAGAAATAGGAGTTGTGGATAGGCGGTGTGCTGGGCTGTGGGGTAGTCGTGTGGAAAGAAGCGAGGAAAGGGGAAGGGCGGGCTGAGTCTTGTTCCACAGCCTGCCTTGTTTGCTTAATATGTATGAGCATCTTCCAAGGTCAGTCCTTACAGACCCACTTCATTCATTTTACTAACTTTATAAGGATGTACCCTAAGTTATCCATTTACCTATTGATGGACATTTAGATTGGCTTAACTTTTGTTAAGTTATCTCTAGGGACAGAGTTTTGATCAAAAATATTCATTTCAGAAGTGGTTTAAGTGTAAGGATCTTACATAAAGAGTTCCTTTTCTCTTGAACATTCGCTTAGCACTTATCACACTTTTCTTTTTTTTGAGATAGAGTATCACTTTGTCACTCTTAGTAGAGTGCTATGGCGCCATAGCTCACAGCAACTTTAAACTCTTGGGCTTAAGTGATTCTCTTGCCTTAGCCTCCCAAGTAGCTGGGACTACAGGCACCTGCCACAATGCCAGCTATTTTTAGAGGTGGGGTCTCTCTGGCCCAGGCTGGTCTTGAACCTATGAGCTCAGGTAATCCACCCTCCTCGACTTCCCAAGTGCTGGGATTACAGGCGTGAGCCACTCTACTGGCCTTATCACACTCGGATTGCATAAGTGTACATGTTTTGTTTTGTCCCTTACCTTGCCCTTTTAATCCATACAACTCTTTGAGGAAGATATTATTACACCTTTCTAAAGGACCAAAGATAGCTTAGAGAGATTAAGTATTAACAGTTTTCCTAGAGTTACGTAGTAAGTGACAGAGCTGGGATTTGAGCCCAGGGTATGTGTGATTCCAAAGGCCTCACTGTTAACCACTATGTCTATCTATTCTCATAACACCCCAGTCCTCCCTGCCTGTCTTCCTTTTGCCTATTCCAATCTAGAGTCTCAGGCTTCACAAGTTTAACCCAAGTGTTCCTTAGTTCAAAACCATCAGCTTCAATATTACCTCTGTAAGTCGACCACTCACAGGACAGTAACGGAGGTGGTCAACATAAGGAACTAGGCCTACTATACTGATACATACATGTATACATGTGTTGCATGTCCAATCTATGAATATATTATTAGGTCAATTTAAGGAGGTGGTCAATGTAGGGAAGTGGTCAGTTATGGACGTTCTACTGTGTTTATACTTTCTGTCCTACTCCTGTGCCAATCACATCCTGCTGTGTGGCATCTTTTGTATTTTTGTCTTATATTGTTATTTGTTTTACTTTTCTATTGTAGCAAGTAGAAAAATGGTTGCTATAAAAGCTGGCAGTTTTCTCAAAGACAGAATCTTTAATTTAGAAAGTTACTTTGATCAGTGCTTAGAATATGGAGGGCCCTGAGGGCAAAGACCAAATCTGTTTTATTATCAATACCCCTGAGACATCACATCATGCCTATCAAAAAAGAAAAACAATGGGGTGCCTGTGGCTCAGTGGGTAGGGCACCAGGCCCATGTGCCAAGGGTGGTGGGTTCAAACCCGGCCCGGCCCAACAGCAACAAAAAAATAACCAGGCATTGTGATGGATGCCTGTAATCCCAGCTACCCGGGAGGCTTAGGCAAGAGAATCGCCAAAGCCTAGGAGTTGGAGGTTGCTGTGAGCTGTGTGACGCCATGGCACTCTACTGAGGGTGATAAAGTGAGACTCTGTCTCTAAAAAAAAGTTGTTTAGTGTTTGTTGAATGAGTAGAAAAGATGAAATTCTAAGAGCTTGGGCCTGAATATCTGAAGCAAAATGGAAGAAGAGAAAATGTCTACTGAATGAAATTGTGTACATAAAGCACTTATTCTGTCTGGTACAGAGTAAAATTTCAATTGGTGTTATTGATAATTATTATCAGTAAATAAGTATAGTAGCAATTGAGGGTAGGGCTTGTGGGTAGCATATAGAAAGAGGGGAAGGGAAAAGAAAGTAAAAATGGAAGCAAATGGTGCTGGGCTAGGGTTATTTATAAAGATATTTCTAGTGAGGCCTTCTCAGAGATAGAAATGGGCATGGAGTATTTAAGGACAAAAATAACTCATATTTATGTTACAATAAGCCCTGGCCTCAAACCTTCAGTGAGTCTACTGTGCATATAGTCTGGTGCCGTTGCTATTCTGAAAAATTAAAAAATCCAGGTCCCATAATTGGAGCACTTTGGGAGGCTGAGGTAGGAGGATCACTTGAGGTCATTAGACCAGTGAGGGTAACATACAGAAAAAATTAAAAGTTGTCCCAGCATGGTACTGTACACTTGTAGTTCCAGCTGCCTGGGAGGCTGAGCTAGGAGGATCACTTGAACCCAGGAGTTCAAGGCTGCTATGAGCTGTAATTGCACCACTAGCCCGGGCTAAAGAATGAGACCCTGTCTCTAAAAAGAAAAGAATCCAGGAGGTGTCCAATGTAGGTGGTGGGCTGTCAGCAGCCCAGTCCACAGGGATAGAGTATTCAGCAGAAGGAGTTAACCAGAGTTGTAGACTGTAAGGAGAGAGGTAAGGTGTCCAAGAAACCTTAGAAATGTTGAGAATGATGCTGATTTTTCTCATTATATATAGGATGAGGCTCAAGCCCATTTTTATTATATCTTAAAGGATAGATGAGTCTCCAGGAAGCTGAAAGATTTTGGAAACATCAAGACAACTAAATCTGAAGTTACACTTCTGTGGTTATTCTCTGTATGTTGTGTTTATTTCATGTCCTCCCAACCAGATATAAATTTTTGGAACTAGAAATTATGTCTAATGAATTGAATTTATAATTTTTTTCTTTTTCTCTTCTTTTTTTGGCAGGGGCTGGGTTTGAACCCACCACCTCTGGCAAATGGGGCTGGCACCCTACTCCTTTGAGCCACAGGTGCTGCCCTCTTTTTCTTTCTTTCTTTCTTTCTTTCTTTCTTTCTTTCTTTCTTTCTTTCTTTCTTTCTTTCTTTTTTTTTTTTTGAGACAGAGTCTCACTATATTGCCCTTGGTAGAGTGCTATGGCATCACAGCTCACAGCAACCTCAAACTCTTGGGCTTAAGCAATTCTCTTCCTTCAGCCTCCCACATAGCTGGGACTATAGGTGCCCACCATATCTACCAACTATGTATGACATTTTTCTGTGTATGAATTTCTTGTCTTTACATTAACTCAATAGAACTAACAAAATCTTGTATGGTAGGTATGACAGGCATCAACCCTACCCCATGACCCCCCTACTTCCCTCCATACTATAGACAAGGAAAAGCAGAGAGAAGTTAAGTATACTTGCCTTCAGTTACAGAGGTAAAAAGGATCTGAGCCAGCCTAATATAGTGAAAAAGTCATAGTATTATAAGACTTTTCACTATCTGGGTGATATCTAGCTTTCCTGGCACTTTTCTCACCACTTACCAGGCCAAGTACACAATCAGCACAAAGAACTACTGAGTTTCCCTAAGAAATCTATATTTACATCCTCTAAGTGACTTTGAAGAAGATACCCTAAGTTCTCAGTAACTCTGTTAAGTTCTCAGTAACTGTTCTTATAGTTATATAAATGAGGGTACTAGGGCAGCGCCTGTGGCTCAGTGAGTAGGGCGCCAGCCTCATATACTGAGGGTGGCGGGTTTGAACCTGGCCTTGGCCAAACTGCAACAACAAAACAAAATAGCTGGGCATTGTGGCGGGCACCTGTAGTCCCAGTTACTCAGGAGGCTGAGGCAAGAGAATCGCCTAAGCCCAGGAGCTGGATGTTGCTGTGAACTGTGACTCCACAGCACTCTACTGAGGGTGACAAAGTGAGACTCTGTCTCTTAAAAAAAAAAAAAGAAAATATTAAAAATAAATAAATAAAAATAAGGGTACTAATCACTACATGAAAGAGTTGTGTAGATTAAATGCCTTAACCTTAAAGCTCTTGGAACATAGAAATGCTTAATGAGGCTCGGAGCCTATGACTCAAGTGGCTAAGGCGCCAGCCACATACACCTAAGGTGGCGGTTTGAATCCAGCCCAGACCTGCCAAAACAACAATGCCAGCTGCAACCAAAAAATAACCCGGCGTTGTGGCGAGTGCCTGTGGTCCCAGCTACTTGGAAGGCTGAGGCAGGAGACTCACTTGAGCCCAGGAGTTGGAGGTTGCTGTGAGCTGTGATGCCACGACACTCTACCGAGGGAGATAGCTTAAGGCTCTGTCTCAAAAAAAAAAAAAAAAAAGAAATGCTTAATGAACATTCTTTTCTTTCCTTGGACTTTCTTATCTTTCATATCTCCGAACTTAAAGTGCAACATCATTAGGTCTGAATGTTTTCATCTTCCCAAAAAATACACATGTTAAAATCCTACCCACTCACCCCCAAGGTGATAGCATTAGAAGGTAGGGTCAGGGTGTGGAGCTCTCATGGGTGGGAGTAGGTCATGAGGGTGAAGCCCTCATGAATGAGATTAGTGCCCTTATAAGAGAGGTCCAAGAGAGGTCCTTTGCACCTTCTGCAATGAGGTTATAGTGAAATGCGGATGCAGGCTCTCACCATATACAAAATCTGCTAACACCTTGATGCTAGACTTCCCAACTTCCCCATCTATGACAAATAAATTTCTATTATTTAAAAGCCACTCAGGTGGGTCAGCACCTGTAGCACAGTTGTTACGACACCAGTTACACGCACCAGCCCAGCCCAGCTAAACAATGACAACTGCAACAAAAAATAAAAAAAATAAATCCACTGAGTTGGCCAGGCACAATGGCTCACACTTATAATCCTAGCACTCTGGAAAGCCAAGGTGGTTGGGTTACCTGAGCTCAGGAGTTCCAAACCAGACTGAGCAAGAGTGAGACCCCCGTCTCTAAAAATGGCTGGCATTGTGGTGGGTGCCTGTAGTCCCAGCTACTCAGGAGGCTGAGGCAGGAGGCTCACTTGAGCCCAAGAGTTTGAGATTGCTGTGAGGTATGACACTACGGCACTCTACCAAGGGTAGCAAAGTGAGCCTCTGTGTCAAAAAAAAAGAAAGCCGCCCAGCCTCTGGTATTTTATCGTAGTAGCCCAAATAGATTAAGACAAACACTTTCTTCATAGCTCAGCCATGAATTTCTTATATTTCTCTTCAGTGGCACCTGTTTTCATATCCTGTGCAAGTCTGACTCTTAGAGACAGACTCTTAGAAGTAGTTCGAGAAGGGTGGGGTTAGGAGCTGGGTTAGGTCTATGGTAGATGATATATGGTAGATGATGAAGTTGTCTTCATGGATCCAGACAGGAAGCTGCACATTATGTTTAAGGTACAAGGCCACGATCAGAACTGATGGATCCTAATCCGTTCTCAGGTAATGGGAGTGATGCAGATCCAGGAATAGGATAAGTAGGTCATCAAATGGTTTTATCATGATAAACATTTGTCATCAACAAGAAAGCATGATTTAGGGCATTTATTGGAAACAATGTATGTCACAGTTTGTATTTTATTAGACTGAATAACTTTGATCAGTTTTTATTTTTATAAATTCAACTCTTGTTTCCAGAAAAGCAAAAGTTATATTTATGAAAACCCCAAATTTACTTTGTCACTATTTTAAAGTTCATGTCTACCATCTTCATCATTAGATTTCCCCTGACTATAAGAGTCCTTTTCATAAATTTGAAGCAGGAATCAAAACCTAATATTGAAGCAGTATTTAACAAATATAGAGCAGAAGGTTTTTTTGCTGAAATCATATTTCCCCTTGTCAAGAGCTATTGTTCCCTTAAGGGAAGTAAACATTACATCTGTAGCATTGAGTGCCTCAGAAAGAGAAATTGGAGGAGAGAGTCCTCTTTTCCATGGTGACAAGATTCAGAATTGAATTATTCATCAAATGAAGGATATTTCTTTATGATTAGCCCAACTCAGAAGATGATGTAGCAGATTTCCCAAAGAAAATATTATTCTTTAGACATTTGACACTTGAGGGCCCCTGTATTCTTGGTTTCAGAAGCAAATCTATGACTTTGTGAATGAGCAAATTGTCCTTGAACTATGTGGCTAGAATTTATAAAACAAAGACCAGTATATCAATTTCTTTCTTTAGTGAATTTCAGAGACAAGTTAAATATCTAAATATCTAAAAGAATGTTTTAAGGTGACCAGAGAATGGAAAGCATCATCACTAGTCGTACTTTTATAAAAACAAAACACTCAACTCTGTTACATTGCTATATGCTGCCTGGATGGTGGTTGCCACTTTTGTGAATTGGTAGCAAAGCCATTGGCTGCCAACTGTCCATGGCATTGTTGAACCACTCAGGTAGGGCTGGCTCAGTATCAGAGTGCTGACTGAGCACAGCGGTGCTTAACTAAGGCTTAGAAAGGGTGGGGGAAATGTTCATACCAGTCATATGTAATAGTCACACAAAAATTCATGAAAATACTGTTAATAATAATAGCTAACATTTACTGAGTGCTTACTAAATACCAGGCACTGGACATTACTTGTCCAAATACTCACAAAAGCCCTATGAGGGATCTTATAGTTATAAAGACACAGCTACACCCTGTGTTGTTCCTGGTCCCCTCGAACTGAAGGGCCCCCATGTACTGACTGGGAGGAAAGATACTGGCCAGGCTCCGGTCAGAGGCTCTGACTTCCCAGCAAGCTACCTGTAGGGACTGGGTAATACAACCATTAGTGTGAGGGGATTAATGCCTGAGGTGGGGTAAACCTCCACCAGTGAGAGACAGGAGACAGGGAAGCTAGAGTTGCTCACCCTTCCTTCTGTGTGATGAGCTGCTCTGAGAGGGCCTCACTTTCTTTGTGCTCCGTGGAGATGAAGGTCAAGCAACCATCTTTGTTAGCAGTGAAGCTCAGGCCCTCTTAGTATTGCAGGCTTGTTTTTACTTCTTCCCTTCACTTTCACCAATCAATAAAGCATCAATCACATAAAAGCACATGATTTTGCTTTGAACTTTGTTGTTTTTGGGACTCTAGGCTCAAAAATGCTGGCACCAGGAGTGGTCTTTAAAAACGGACTCTCAGAAAATGGGAGCTCAAAGCTGCTAATTTTTGAAGACGATCTCACCTATCTAAAGGCAATAGATTGTTTTTCCTATTGGTAAGCAGGATAGTAATAATCTTGCTGTGCAGTGACATTCATCACGATTACTAAAGCTTTTACCTGTAGTTAATTGGGATGAGTTGAAGGTGGAAGATAAAGAATTAGGATACTAAGTAGATGCTATATTTGATTGGCATGAGAGCAATTGTAATGATACAGATTGGGGAATAGAGTGGACACTTTTGACAATGTTGGAAGCCTTGCAAAAAGAAAATGGGAGCTCAAAGCTGCTAATTGTCAGTTTGGAAACAATATGAAAGCCAGAGAAATTGTATGGCAGCCATAAAAGAGATCCTCATCTCTTACGGAGTAGGTTATAAAATTAGATTCAAGGTCCAGAAAGGCACAGCTGCACAAGGGATTGAATGTATAGCTTCACAGGTTTCCCATGTCAAGATCTTTTCTAGACAGGAAAAATGTGAGACCTTAACACTGGGATGAGAAACATTTGGATAATTAAAGTGGCTTTTATGCAAAAGATAGGCAATAACAAATGCTGGCAAGGATGTGGAGAAAGGAGAACCCTTGTACACTGTTGATAGGAATGGAAATTAGTATAGTCACTATGGGGAACAGTATAGTGTCCTCAAAAAACTAAAGGTGGAACTACCATATGACCCAGCAATCCCACTGCTAGATATTTATCCTAAAGAATGGAAGTCAGTACGTTGAAAAGATATGTGCACTCCTGTGTTTATTGCAGCACTGTTCACAATAGCCAAGATTTGGAATCAACCTAAGTGTCCCTAAGTAGATAAATGGATAAAGAAAATGTGGAACATATATATAATGGAATATTGTTCAGCCATAAAAAAGAAAGAAATCTTATCATTTGCAACAACTTGGAAGTAACTGGAAAGTATTAGGTCAAGTGAAATAAGCCAAATATATACAGAAAGAGAAACTTCACATGTTCTCAATCATATGTGAGAACTAAAAACAATTGATCACATGGAGACCGAGAGTAGAATGATGGTTCTACTGGGGGGCCATTAAGATGTAGCTTCTGTTTGTAAGTCCCTATGAAATGTTTCTCTCTGAGAAACTGGATTTATCAGTTTCTTTCTTCTGCCTCTCAGGTCCCTCAGCCTTAGGGAGTAGGTTTGCTTACCTCACCAAAGAACAGGGGAGCAGCTGGGCCCAGTGGCTCACACCTGTAATCCTAGCACTCTGGGAGGCCGAGGCAGGTGGACTGCTTGAGCTCAGAAGTTCGAGAGCAGCCTGAGCATGAGTGAGATCCCATCTCTACTAAAAATAGAAAAACTGAGGCAAGAGGATCACTTGAGCCCAAGAGTTTGAGGTTGCTGTGAGCTATGATGATGCCACAGCACTCTACCCAGGGCAACAAAGTGAGACTCTGTTTCAAAAAATAAAAAAAACAAAAACAAAAAACAAAGAACAGGGGAGCAAGGTCAGGGTGACAATCAAGATGTCTTTACCCATAAGGATTTTTGGCAATGATCAATAGATTAGGGTGTTCCTGGGATTGAGACAGATAGATAACTACTTAGCATATTAATTATAGAATAAAATAAATGCAAGGGTTGGTAAGCAGGAAGCTGGCATCAGCATCACAACGAACATCATTCCTCAGCTAAATCTAAGTCAGTTTGCAAATCCATAGCCCATTGACTAAAGGGGAGGCTGAGTCCCTTGAGAAGGAAAATCAAACACTTCTATAAGGATATACATTATGTATTTTTACAATTCCGCCCTAAAAGGACCAGTGACATTTTCCAAAGATAACTGCATTGAGTAAAGGAGAACACGTGCTGTTTGAGACATGATAGCTGAAATGCTACCATGCCTTGTAGTGAAACTGAGGGTTTCCTGTATCCAAGAAACCTTCTTGCCCAAGATTATCACAATGTTTCCAGAGGTTTTGCAAATCTGCCTTGAGTTTATTCCTCAGGTCTCTGAAAGTATAATTGAAACAGATACACTTAGATGCTGGGAAAATTGCCACTTTGGTTTCCTGACTGGTGAAATAAACTTCTTAATAGTAGGAAGGGCCAAACAGGAAAGTCCCAAATCCCTACCTCTGGCTAAAATAGGAAACCGGAAGCATCACCCAAGAGGAACTGCAGAGATTAAAGTGTCCAGGGCTGGTATCTATACCATGTTCCCATTCGATTCATTTATTTTAGAAAGCAATAGATAAATAATGGAGAATGGTAATCAGCTACTATAAACTTAATCAAGCGTTTCCTCATCTGCCATTCCTATGGTATCTTTACTACAACAAATGAGCCCAGCTTCTGGTATTTGATATGTGACTGTCCATTTGGCAAATATTTTATTCTCAGTCATGGGTTGGCAAACTTACTGTAAAAGGCAAGATAGTAAATATTGTAGGCTTTGCAGGCCATCTGATCTCTCTTGTGCTTACTCAACTTAGCTGTCTTTGTGCAAAAGCAGCCACAATATGTAAATGAATGAGCACAGCTGTGTTCTAATAACCCTTTATTTATAGAAACAGAAGGAGTGTCAAGTTTACCTGCCTGTTGTAGTTCACAACTGTTCCAGATCCCCATCACTTGGGAAATTCAAAACATTAGTTGGCAATAACAGCAGCCCATTTGACTGTCTTGCCTCAGGGCTGTGTTAACGTTCCTAATCTGTTAAAATATATTCTATAAGGAATTTTAATCACTTGGCCAGTATGCTGGTATCATTATTTTGATTACATCATGCTAATTGGATCTGGTAAATTGGAGCCATCAAGTACTTTAGATGTTTCTAACACATTTGCTTGTGAGGCTTTGTTTCCTTCTCTGCTTTCATTTACTAAAACCTACAGTTTTTGCTGACAGGGATAGAAATTGGAATCCACAAATTTTACAGCCAATTACTGTTCTAGTTCTGTGTAGTGTTAAGTCTTAGCTAAAAATCCTTAGAAAACAAAGCCTGTCGCAATTGCTTTTGTGCTAGTGCTTTATTGGGAGTACCACATTGGGGAAGCAAGGGGAACATAGAAGCGTGGCAGGGAAGGAGGGCAAACAAAAACAAGAGCATTAGAGCCACACACATCTGTCTTTATACATCTGGTACCTCTGCAGCGTGACCCTTCAAGCAACCCCTTTCTCCTTGAAATGTATCCCTTTGTTTCCATTACCCCGAGTTTTCCTGTTCTCCTACCTCTCTGGCTGCCTGCTTTCTGCTTTCTTCATTAGCTGTTCTTTCTCCACTCGCTCCTCATATGCTGAATATTTGCAAGGATTTTGTCCGTGGCCTTTTCTCACTCCCTTCTGTACGTCTTCAATCACAAAGCAACTTACATTATTCTCACATTATTCTCTTAAGCTCCTAGATCCACATTTCCAGCAGTTTACGAAAACTTTCTACTTGCCTGTTCCAGTGATACCTTAAACTAAGTATGTCCAAAATCAAACTCAAATCTACCTCGCTTTAGTGCTTGTCTCCTCTGTCAGCTCAAAGTCGCACTGGAGGTGTACAAAGACGAATAGCTTCACACTTCCTCCTCCCACACGTTCTTCCTGCATTCCTGGTGTTTTGTAAAGGGCATCAGCATTCCCACCCACCCTGGCAAAGTCCTTTTGGTCATCTCACATCTTTTTCCCTTCATGTCCTATTAATTCACTCTCTTGACATCTGCTCCTTCCACCTCCTCTCCTCGTCCTTTCTTCCCTGCATCATCATGGCTGCTTCCTAGTTGGCCTCCAGTTCATCTCTCACATCACACTACCAACATGACCCTGCTGAGAACAAATCTGGTTTTCTCAGTGTTTTGCTTAAAACTCTTCAATGCTGCCCCATTGCTTATAGGATAATTCTGATTTCCTGGGCTTGGCAGAAAGGCTGTTTATGACATGGCATCTGCATATCTTTCTAGGATTTCTTCTCACCATCCTCATATTCTCCCCATTTTCTAAAGACATCACATTATGCTATTGTGTTCAAAATGTTAGGCTTGCTCAAGCTTCAAAGCCATCTTCTGTTTTCTCTGCTAGAGATGGTCTGAAGTTCTCTCCCATTCTTCTCCTACGTGTCCTCTTAGCTAACTCTTCCTCCCTTTCAGCTCCCTTGTTTCAGTTCTCAGCATCACAGCTTCAGCCACAACTTCTCTGGACTTCTCTGTCTAGTTCTTTAATTAGAGGCAGTGTGGAGTAGTGGAAAGAATCCCAACTTTACTCCAGCACCTTGGGACTTTCACTCCTGACTCTGACACCATCTAGTGGCCTCAATTTCCTCCATTAGAAAATTGTGGTAATAACACCTCCCTGGCAGGGTGGCTGTGAGGATGAGGAGTAGTATCCCATCTGGGAAACCCATGGTAGAAGGTGCAGAAGGTATTTTTCCTGTTGCAAAATTCACTTAGACATACAAGCATCATCCCAAAGTCAATTTCTTTCTTTTCAAAGCAATTCCTCCTCAGGACATCTTTTTCCATCAGTAGCTCGGTCATTCTTTCAGCCATCCAGGCTGAAAATCCATTGCATTGAATTCTTCCTGGTTCTTCATCTGCCCATATGTAACCAGCTACCAGATAGATTTTTTTTTCTTTCCTTCTGCCATCACCTTAATCTTATATTTCAGAATTTCATACCTGGACACTTGCCATCATCTTCTGGCTTGTCTCAAATACCACTTTACCAATGCCATTCCCTTGAGCCAGAATCCTCACTGAGTTCTTAATAGCCATAGAATAAAGTGTGAATTCCCAGGTATGTTTTAAAGCCCTCCATGATGTGGTCCTGCAGTTGCCAGATTTAGCAAATATAGTAGTACAGAATGCCCAGTTAATTGTGAAGTTTAGATAAACAAATTATTTTTATTATAAACCTGTCACATGCAATATGTGGGGAATACTTATACCAGTCAACAGTTTGGTGTTTATCCAAAATTCAAATTTAACTGGGCATCCTGTATTTTATCTGGAAACCCATTTGGCCTTCACCGCCCTTTCTGGTCCTATAACTCAATATTCTCCACGAATGTCAGCGATTCGCTCTCTGTCCTCAGAGCTGTGAGCCACCGTGTCTGGCTTAGAATACTTTCAGATACAGCTATTGCTTCAAGATACACCTTTGTCTTTTCATTTCAACACTACTTGAAAAGGCACCATCTTTTCTCAGTCCCTGGGTGGAAAAGACTTCAATGTAAATATTAATGTAGAAACAAAAATACTACCTATAAACTCCTAAAGGATATTCTGCTCATAAATGTCTTTATGATGTTTAGTATTAAAGAGCCATATTTTTTCCATTTTCATGAGATCATTTAATAATTTTTCAATTAATATTTAGCAAGTTAGCTTTAAAGAATGATTTCCAAAGGAGATCCACATCTTGTAAGTTTGCTTAATGAGACCTCCAATTCACCCAACTCAGAGAACAGAAACTCTTGGTCCTTTTCCTCATCTTCGTCTTTCATGATTTCTAAACCAGACTCAAAGAAAGAGGGAACCCTCAGGAATATGTTTCTCGAATTGCAACTAGATTTATGCTTCCATACGTAGGGGTTATAGCAGCTTTGGCCGGGTTCTAATCCTAACTTCCATTTACTAGCTGTATTAATAGCTAGTCTTGAGTAAGATACTTAGCCTCTCTGTAACTCAGTTTTCTGTAAAACGGAGAAAATGTTTTATCTACAGGGTTATGATGAGAAATGAGCTAATTCTTATAAAGTGTTTATAACGGTGGCTGTCGCACAGTAAATTTGGAGTGTTTGCCACCGTTATCACCACAGTGCTAGGTCCACAGCTGCCAATCAATTTGTTAGGTTTATTTAAAAGTATGGCGTAAGGGCCAAACTAACTCCATTTTACAGCCTGCTTGTTTTTCTTGAAGCTACATACCAGAGGTATTGAATAACCCAGCTTCCTCCCCCTAAGCCTGCCCCATGACCTTGCACAACATCTGCCCAGAGCGATAGCAGCCCCTAGACCAAGGACAGGTACTGTCGGGAGCGATAGTAACCCACCCCTAGACCAATCAGCTTAAGACAAGTACCACTCTGCACCCTGAGCCCCTATCAGCTTACCCTCAGCTCCCTACCCCTCTCTTCATCCTTTCAGTACCCTTAAAATCTCCCTCTATCTTAGAGTCGGGGTTTCTCTGTTCTCCTGCTGCGTCAGGGTCCGGGAGCCCAAGCTTGAGCTTGCAATAAACTGCCTCTTGCTGTTTGCATCGGACTTGGTCTCGGAGTGATTTGTGGGGGATCTCCGAAATTCAGGCATAACACTGGCCAACACACAGTTCATGAAAGAAATTTGGAAGGAAGGGCAGGCCATCTAATTCTGCCTCAGTCTCCTGTTTAAAGCAAATCTGGGAGCAGCTCTCCTCACACAGCAAGGAGGATCCTAAAACCACCGCCTTCGGCAAATCAGAAAAGTCAGAAAGTGCGCAGCAGGAAGCCCGGGACCTCCCCACCATCACAGCGAGAGACTCTAGCCTGGTCCATCTCTTGCCAAGTCCACGCCCGGAGAGGGCGGAAGCAGGCTAGACCAGCTCGGGTTGGGTGTGAATAGCTGTCAGTCCTGTGAAGTGCACCATGGGGACCAATCGTTCTCAGGCTCCGCCCTCAGGGGCGGGACAATCGGGGAGACCTACAGGCCTGCACCGCAAAGCTTGGTTCGTTTTTCTATTTTTGGTAGAGATTGGGGTCTCCCTCTTCCTCAGGCGGGTCTCAACTCCTGAGCTCAAGCAGCCCACTTGCTTAGGCCTCCCAGAGAGCGGGGATTACAGGTGTGAGCCACTGCGCCCACTCGGCCTTCTGGGTCTATCTGAGCAGGAAAGCTGTTCTTCTCAGAGAACTAGACATAGACAGCCAGATCAGATTCAGCCTCTGTGGTACTGTAAGATTACCCTCACATCCTCCAGTTTTGAGAAAGGAGCTTCTCTATTCTTACCTCTCCTTTTACGGGATACCTGACACTTTGACTTCCAGACTTACAGGATACCGGACATATTCTTTGGCACAAGCTCCCTGAAGACACTTTGAGCTGATTTATCTGCCACCTTTCTGATGGATTTTTTTTTTTTTACATTGAGTTCACGATAGACTATTTTCTGTGATAGTACATCCTCCCATCCCTCCCACCCAGGAATCCTATCTGTAAACTCAGGCTGGTAAAGCAGAAGTAGGGCTTTTGAGAAACTTTGATAGAATCCTCTGACTTTTAGATAAGAAAACATCCTCAGAAAAGTAAAAGTAACATATTGGAGACCACAGCAAGCACCAGGTGCTATGCATATCTTACATAGCACTGTATCATACATATGGTTTTCAAAACCCTACGGTGTACCTACTATTATTATCTCCTTTTTACAAATGAGGAAACAAGCTAAAAGTAATTAACTTGCTAATAAGTGGTGGAGCTGGGATTTGATCCCAGGAGCTTCAATCCACCTGCTTAACCAATCCAGTAAGAAAAGTACGAGACCATGGCAGATACTTTTTTGTTTTTAAACACACTGCAGTTTTCATTTCTTAAGTCTAAAGCTTTATATTTTTTGCAAATTCAATTACCTATTTGAAGGGCGCATAAATCTACTTCTCTACCTCAAGCTCTTTCCCTCTGTTTGGTCCTATAGAGAGAGGGAACTTTAGTTTGAAGAAAAATTTATATTTTGAACTCCCCTGACAAACCAGGAGCTAATCTTACAGCTCTGACTATAGCAGTAAATTTTGTCATGACTGTTGAAGAATAGGTAATTAGGCAGGGGTGGGAGGCATTTGGAAAATAAAGCTACGAATTACCGGAATATCAGTTGCTGGCACTTCGTGGTTTTGTGTGATGTATTCTCTTCTACTCAAGGCCCCCAAACTTTAGGGGCAACCTAGGCTACCTTTAAACCTATGAACAGTCATCTTATACTAGAGGTATTAATTCTATATAAAGTGAATATTTTGAACCGGAGTTGTCCATCTTCCCATTCCCTGTTTTCCAGCATGCCAAATTCCTGTCACAAGGAGTAGTGTCATAATTTTCAGCATCTCTTGCAATCTTATAATAATCTCAAATTCTTATGATATAAAATCTGTTCTTTTTACTCCTTCAGTGTCTTTTCATTTTTAGATAATTCATTGCCTTTTTATTAGTTACTCTTTTCTTTCTATTTGTAGTCAGTTTATCTTTCCAAGAGCAATCCCCAATGAGGAAGCAGTCACTGAACATTCTAATATCTGGAAATTGGAAGGAAAATTAACCTGAAGAGTGAAACTCACAGCACAACTGCCTTTTGTTTTGATTAGAGACCTGTGGCTCAATGTGTTGTAAGCTAATATTGTTATCTTTAGGAGTTAGTTTCCCAGCCTTTTCAGAGCCCTAGGTGGGCAGCAGGGGTGTGAGCTCTCTGCTTCAGTTCCTGCCAGACCAGATTCCAAGGACCTTTGATAAGCCAGTCTCACAGAGAAAAGAAAAAAATTAAATAAAAATAAAAAAGACGCAGCAGTGTCACAGCTGCTTTTGTTATCGGTTGACAGCAATCACTTTTTCTCTTTGCCCCCCAAATAAAAACCCAAATTCCCTACTCTCACCGCTGACACATCTTTATATTGTGCTCTTCCCACCTTTGGGAAGTAAAATAAACTTTCTTTCTTTAAAACTATTCTAATCTTTAAGATAAAATAAACTTTTTACTTCTTACTATTCTAATCTTTGCGTGAGAAACCTTTTTTCAGCCCGTGATATGAATCTCCACCCTAACATTTTGAAATTAACTTTTTTTTTTTTTTGTGACAGAGCCATTATCTGTTCCCCCGGGGAGAGTGCTGTGTTATCACAGCTCACAGCAACCTCCAACTCCTGGGCGCAAGTGAGTCTCCTGCCTCACCCTCCCAAGTAGCTGGGACCACAGGCGCCAGCCACAACACCCAGCTATTTTTTGGTTGCAGCCGTCATTGTTGTTTGGTGGGCACAGGCTGGATTCGAACCCGCCAGCTCAGGTGTATGTGGCTGGCGCCTTAGCCACTTGAGCCACAGGCGCTGAGCCTGAAATTAACTTTTAAAAACAAAATATATTTTCTGTTATTTTAAATGATGTAATCTATAAATTAATGTTCATTATTAAAAATTAAAACAATGGGACTGCAAACTAATACAACCTTTTTGGAAGGAAGTATGGAGAATCTTCAAAGAACTCAAATTGGACCTCCCATTTGATCCTGCAGTTCCATTAGTAGGCATCTACCTAGAAGAAAAAAAATCATTTTATCATAAGGATATTTGCACTATACTGTTTATTGCAGCTCAATTTACAATAGCCAAAATGTGGAAGCAACCTAAATGCCTATCAACCCAGGAATGGATTAACAAGCTGTCATTTATGTATACCACGGAATACTATGCAGCCATTTAAAAAGATGGAGACTTTATGCCTTTTGTTTTAACCTGGATGGAGTTGGAACACATTCTTCTTAGTAAAGTATCGAAAGAATGGAGGAGCAAGAATCCAATGTACTCAATTCTAATATGAAGCCAGTAGATGATCTAATACATATCCACATAAGAGAAAAACTCAAATTAACTCAAGGTAGGGGGCAGGGGAATAGGGAGCACAGGAAGAGAGGAATAGGGAGAGGGATGGGGGTGCTCCCACTTAATGGGCACAATGTTAGGGTATATGTCACACCTCTTGGGGGTGGGACACAATCATAAGAGGGACTTTACCTAACAAATGCAAACACTGTAATCTAATTCTTGTACCCTCAATTAACCTGAAACAATTTTAAAAATTAAAACAAAAGAAGTATACAGAGATAAACAAGAAAATCATCTTTTATCTTGTCCCTGAAATTCCACTGCTTTTCCTGAAATAATTATTAATAGCAATTATATTATCAATAATTATTAATAACAATATTGCCATATTGTCTACAGTATTTACACTGTTGTCTGTATACAAATGCATACACATGTATGTATCTATATCTATTTACACAGGTTTTTGTCATAAAAACAAACATGAGTTTTTTTTTTCTTTGAGGGAGTCTCACTTTGTCTCCCTCAGTAGAGTGCCATGGCATCATAGCTCACAGCAACCCTAAACTCTTGGGCTCAAGCGATTCTCTTGCCTCAGCCTCCTGAGTAACTGGGACTACAGGGCCTGCTACAATGCCCAGCTATTTTTAGAGGCAGGGTCTAGCTCTGGCTCAGGCTGGTCTTGAACCCATAAGCTCAGGCAATCTACCTGCCTCAGCCTCCCAGAGTACTAGGATTATAAGTGTGAGCTATTGCACTGGGAAAACATGAGATAGTTTAAAAGCGAGGGTTCCAGTCAGAAGGAAAAAAAACCACATTAAACAGGAAAAGCTTAATATAAAGCGTTATTGAATAGTAACAGGGATTAACTATTAGGGGTAAAGAAAACTTTAAAAGAACACAGTAATAGATAGAGAGAGCAGCCTCCACTATTAGGGTCAAGGCAAGTGCCCAAGGAAGACACAATTTGGAAGAGCCTCCTCCCACCCAGATGATGATTAGGCCTTACAAGAGAGTGTATGAGCCTGGCCCACTCACTGAGTTGCTGCTGACAGAGTGTGCAAGCAGGGAACTGCAGGCTGGGGTGCTGAGGAAACTGGCTAGGAAGTGCTGGGCTACCCCTGAGACGCTGGGCTGCAGCTCACAAGGGGAAGACTCATCACCACCACCACGTGCTGTTAATAGCAAGATGTCCAGGGATGATGACATTGAAACTCTATCTGTAGGTGAGCACCCCTGAACATCTAAAAGTGGAATTACTGAATCAAGAATATATATGTTTTAAACCTTGGTAGATATAATACAAACTGATTCTTCCACTTGTATATAACATGCTTTGTCAAATATTCACCAAAATGCATACTGTAATTCTTTTTTTGCCAATCTGATGAGCAGAAAATTATATTGTTAGGTTTTTTTACAGTTTGCCACCTCCCTATATTGGGCACCTCCTTAAGTTGACCTAATTTTCATAGACTGGACGTACATTACATATCAGCACAGTAGGCCTAGTTCCTTATGTTGATCACCTCTGTATGTTGACCAGTTTGCTGCAGTCTCTTCAGTGATCACCCTACAGAGTTTCTACAGTATTGTATTTTAATTTGTATTTTCTTATTCTTAAAAAGATTGAGGCTCTTTCCATATGTTTTGACCATTTGTATTTCTCATTCTGTGAACATTACAAAAGTAATTTTTTCAACAATTCAGTGTCAAAGTATATAAATAAAAATGATAACAGTTAACATGTAATGAGCATTGGGTGGCACCTGTGGCTCAAGGAATAGGGCATCAGCCCTATAAGCCCAGCTTCAGCCAAAAACTGCCAAAAAAAAAAAAAAAAAGAACATGTAATGAGCATTAACTATGTGCCAGGCACTATTTTGAAGGTGTTACATAGATTAACTTAAGCACATTCAACCATGGCCACCTGAAGTAACCACTGTTAGCAGGTAAGTGCGTTGGCTGGGTGCAGTGGCTTACTGGGGTAATCCCAGCACTCGGGAAGCTAAGATGAATCACTTGAGGTCAGGAGTTCAAAAGCAGCCTGAGCAAGAGTGAGACCTTGTCTCTGCTAAAGATAAAAAAAATTATCTGAGTACGGTGGCAGGTGACTGTAGTCCCAGCTACTCAGGAGGCAGAGGCAAGAGGATTGCTTGAGCCAACTTTGAGGCTGCTGTCAGCTGGTCTGATGCCATGGCACTCTAGCCTGAGCAAAAGAGTGAGACTCTGTCTCAAAAAACCAACAAAAACAATCCCTCCCAAAGAAGACCAGTTCACTGTGTGGTACTCCAGGATGTTTTCTTTTCTAGGCTAATACAAACATAAACATTTGTAGAATTTTGTTCCTGGGGACTTTTTGTTTCTGTTTGCAAAAACGCAGCCCTTTCTAAATAATATATTCTTGTACAGTAGGCTTCCCCACCCCCCACCCCCGGTTTAGTTATGTTTTGGATCTCTTTCTAAGCCAATATATACAAATCTACCTCATTCTTTTTAATGCCTTCATAATATTTCATTGTATGACTGTATCATAAATGATCCAGTACACTATTGGTGGACATTTACTTTAATTCTTTTTGTTTCTTTTGCTAAGATATGCAATGCTGCAGTGAACATTTGTATTCCTATCTTTATACAATCATCAGGTTAACTCTTCAACACTCCTTCATGAGAATTAAAATATTAGATTACAGTTTCATGAATCCTCAGATTGTCCTACCCATCCACTGTAGTTCAGATCATAGTTTGGGTGCACAAGTAGACTTCACTGCAGTGTGAAGGAAATCCAGGACACAATGTATACTTGTAATATGACCCAAATTTCCTCACAATTACTTAGGTTGGTGTATGTTTTAAGGCATTGAAATTCTCTGTTAGGTATTTACTATCTTCCTTCCTATCTCTTGTTACAGTATCTGCAGGTCCTAATCCTTAGATTGATGGATCCTCCGTTCTCTTCCATTGGTGTATATCTCTATCATTATGCCTGCACCATATACTGTTTTGATCACTATAGTAAGTTTTTTTGTTGTTGTTGAGAGAGAGTTCTACCCTATGCCCTGAGCAGAGTGCAATGCATCATAGCTCACTGCAACCTCAGACTCAGGCAGTGGGCATCCTGCTGCCTCAGCCTCTGAAGCCACTGGGATTACAGGCGTGAGCCACTGCACCCAGTTATGTAGTAAGTTTTGAAAGGGGGATGTGTGAGTCTTCTGACTTTGTTCTTCTCTTTCAGTAATGTTTTGGATGATCAAGACTCCTTGGAATTCCATATGAATTTAAGAATACTAGTTTTTCCATTTCTTTCCCCCCCAAAAAAGGACATTGGAGTTTTGATAAGGATTGCATTGAATATGTAGGCCCCTTTGGTAGCACTGCCATTGTAATGATACTAAATCTAATACATGAACATGTGATGTCTTTCCATGTTTTGAGGTCTTCTTTCATTTCTTCCAGTAATGTGTTATTGTTTCAGTGCACAAGACTTTCACCTCCTCAGTTAAGTTTACTCCAGGGTATTTTATTCTTTTGGATGCTATTATGAATGGAATGGTCTTCCTAATTTCCTTTTCAGATTGTTCATGCATTTACTCCACTCTTACTATTATTATTTTTTTGAGGCAGAGTCTCATTTTGTCACCCTGGGTAGAGTGCTGTGGCATCAAGCTCACAGCAACCTCCAGGTCTTGGGCTTAGGCAATTCTCTTGCCACTGTCTCCCAAGTAGCTGAGACTACCGGCGCCTGCCACAATGCCCGGCTATTTTTTGTTGCAGTTTGGCTGGGGCCGGATTTGAACCCACCCTCCTTGGTATACAAGTCCGGCACCCTACCCACTGAGCCACAGGCACAGCCTATTTACTTCACTCTTGATTTGTGCTGAAATCTTCTAGGCTTTTCATTAGCTGCATCACTTTGTAATTGTTTTAAACTCATAATATGGCAAATAATATTGAAAAATATTACTTACCCAAGAATATCATGAATTTACTGAGCACAATACTTGGTTTTACATCTAGTACAGTGTCCTCGCTATTCATGTTATAGATATTCACCAAATTCTTATTAATTTACCAATTTTGACTCATTACTTTAAAAAATGCAAAATCATATCACCTAAATATCTATGCATGCTTTTTATTTGCAGTTTTTGGCCGGGGCTGGGTTTGAACCCGCCACCCCCAGCATATGGGGCCGGCACCCTACTCCTTTGGGCCACAGGCACCACCCTGCATGCTTTTCTTCTATCCTTATTGGTACTTCTTATGATTTCTCCTGATGGGATTTTCAGGGTTTTTAATATTGTCTCCATTTCCTTCACTTTATCCTTACAGTCAATCCCAAAGTTTCCTATGTTGACTTTTCCCATCATGACCTTCTCTATAACATGTCACCTAAATCTTGATGGTTGCTTCTATTTCAGTCTGGATTAAGATTGCTGCAGGCTTTGTAAGCTTCTCTTTGATTCCTCCAGCTCAAGAGATCGAGAGATAGATAGGTAGGTAGATAGATAGATAGATAGATAGATAGATAGATAGATAGATAGATATTGGCTGGAGGTTCACTTATTAAAAGATTTTGCCTCTTCCATGAAGCTTCCCTTAGTCTGATTATTGAAAAGCTAAAGCTAATTACCTCTCTTTTCCTATCTCACTTGCATGAGATTGCCAAATCATAGTCTCTCCAGTATCGTATTCAATTATGTACTCACTCTTGCCTTAATTAAAATGTATTTAACATCACAGAATTAGAAGTTGGAAGGGACCTTGGGATTACAATGCAGACTACCAGTTAAATGTGATTGAATTAGCACATTCACTTAATCTCTACTGCCTATCCAAAGCCCTGTAAAATATGTTCAAAACAGATAAACCCACAAGGACAAAGTAACTGGGTAAGAAAATGAGAGTGATCACATTTTGGAAGTTGTAAAGCAGCTGGAAGATGGAACCTGAACTAGCAGAATGATATAACACACGACTTCAGCTCTGAGAATGCTGTTTGCCCTCTTCCACCCATAGGCAACTGGAAATTTCTTCTTTGGGAAAACGCTCCAGCCTAGAAGGAGGGAAACTTTCTTTTTTAAATTTTTATTTATTTATTTATTTTTTGGAGACAGAGCCTCAAGCTGTCCCCCTGGGTAGAGTGCTGTGGCATCACAGCTCACAGCAACCTCCAACTCCTGAGCTCAAGCGAGTCTCCTGTCTCAGCCTCCCAAGTAGCTGGGACCACAGATGCCTGCCACAACGCCAGGCTATTTTTTGGTTGTAGCCGTCATTTTGTTTGTTGGGCCCAGGCTGGATTTGAACCCACCACCTTAGGTGTATGTGGCTGGCACCTTAGCCACTTGAGCCACAGGCACCCAGCCAGGAAACTTTCTAAGCTTAGTAAAATCATTCTACTCTGACTAGCCCAACCTCCTACCCTGCCTCACCCCTGCTGTTGGTTTCATTGGGTTTTTTTTGTTCAAATTTTATTTGGTAAGAATACTTAAAGTGAGATCTATTCTCTTAAATTTTTAAGTGTACAATACACTTTTGTTGCCTATAGGAACAATGTTGTACAGCAGATTTCTAAAGCTTATTTAACTGATACTTAATGCCTGTGATTAGTCATTGCTCTTAAATGGACAGCCAAGGACCACCTTTAGACAATCAAGGTCTGTTGACCAGTTTGATGGAAGTATTTCGGATTGCATGTGAAAACCCCACACTGTACCCCAGAAGTGCATTAATGTACATAGTTACCATTCAATAAAAAAATAAAATAAAATAAAATAAAAAATTCAGAATATTAGAGAATTTCTCTAACATGAAAGACAAAATGAACAAAATAAAACTCAGAAGATATAAAGGCAATGAACTTAGCAGGAAAAGGTATTTTTTAGAGACAGAGTCTCACTTTGTTGCCCTCAGTAGAGTTCTGTGACATCACAGCTCACAGCAAGCTCCTGCTTTTGGACATAAGCGATTCTCTTGCCTCAGCCTCCTGAGTAGCTGGGACTACAGGCGCCCGTGACAATGCCCTACTATTTTCTTGTTGCAGTTTGGCCGGGGCTGGGTTTGAACCCACCAGCCTAGGTACATGGGGCCTGCGCTCTACTCACTGAGCCACAGGCACTGCCCAGGAAAATGTTTTTAAAGAAACTCTCCTATGTATTCTTGTTGCTAAGCTGTTCTATCTCGCCTCCCCCTAAAGCAAGGAGGCTTTTAAAAAGAAATTCTAAAGAAAAAAGACTCTTGGGAATTGAAAATACTATAGTAGAAATAAAAAATATGGCTAAGTACAGTGGCTCATGCCTATAATCCTTGCACTGGATTACCTGGCCAAGATAGGAGGATTGCTTGAGGCCAGTAGTTTGAGACCAACCTGAGCAAGAGCAGGACTCCATCTCTACAAACGATAGAAAATAAGCCACATGTGGTGGTGGGTGCCTGTAGTCCCAGTTACTTGGGACTAGTAGTTTGAGGTTGCTGTGAGCTACGATGATGCCACTGCATACTAGCCTGGGCAACAGAGACTCTGTCTCAAAAACAAAAAAAAAACCAATAGAACGGAAGGAAAAGAAGGCCAGGAGACCTCTGAGAACTAAGCCATCTACACCGGCACAGCTTACTGTTCATAATTTCACTCTTTCAGTCTCACCACCAGTATCATTTTTCTATTATAGGGAATTCTATCAAAAATAAAGATGCAAATAACTTTGTTTTTGTTTGTTTGTTTGTTTTTCTTATTTTTCTTTCTTTCTTTTTTTGAGACAGTCTCACTATGTCGCCCTTGGTAAAGTGCGGTGGCATCACAGCTCACAGCAACCTCAAATTCTTGAGCTTAAGTGATTCTCTGGCCTCAGCCTTCCAAGTAGCTGGGACTACAGGTGCCCATCACAACGCCCAGCTACTTTTCTATTGTAATTGTCATTGTTGTGTGGCCAGCCTGGGCTGGTTTCAAACCCACCAGTTCTGGGGTATATGTCTTGGGCCCTAGCCGCTGAGCTATGGGGGCCAAGCCTTGTTCTTATTTCTTTACTAACCACTATACTAATGAAGAGATCCCTCCCGCCCCAAACACATTACAATGAACATCAAACCATCTAATTTAGCAATCAATAGCATCAAGCTGCAGTTTACTCCCCAAGATTCTTTGGACCCCTTGCCTCAAAATCCTTGCTTGGTGTGTTCACCAACCCTAAACTATTATCCTTGTCCAATCCTGATCAAACCCAGCACTAAAAGACCTGCCTTAAGCTAGGCTTCAAAACTTCATAAATATCTTAATGTTCCCCCACCCCCACCCCAGAGCTCTATTTAGTCAATAGGTTGTTTTGGTGATATTTTGGTGGAGCCAAAATCACCACCTTTCAAAAAGCAGTGCAAAAAAAGAGAGGGAGGAAATGAAAGGATAAAGATTAGCAAGATAAAAGGTGAATTCAGGAGATCTAACATCTGAATAATATTATTGGCAGTATTATTACTCCACTACAGCTTTCAGCTCATCATTATCCACCTTGGTCTCAGGTCGCCTGGGGGGCTCATTTTCAAGAGGAAAGTCAGCAGAAATGAACTGCTCAAGCCATCAACATCCTGTGCATTCATTAGCTGCATCCTTCCCAAACATTTCTTTAACATTTCAAGCTGTCTGGGCTGCGTTTTTTCCATGACAGAACTCACATCAGAAAATAACACGAAGTTTTAACTTATCCATAGTTTCACCAAAATTGCTCTAAAAATTTTTTTGAAAGATAATCACAAGCCAAAAGGTGTGCTTAAAAGAATGAAATGTACCTTAACAATAAAAATAAAACAAGAAGTTTCAAAGTGAAACGTCAGAGAGATCGACTGTCAAACTTAGTACTTAAGGAAATCGGACATTTCACACTGAATAACCTAATAGGAATTCTGACAAGAGAAAGAGAAAATGGTGGGGAGAAAAATATTAAAGAAATAATACGAGAGTTTTTTCAGAACTTAAAAACACTAATTTTCATAATAGAAGACATAATGGTTCGAAGGAGACCCGCACCAAGGTTAAAAATAGTAAAATTTCAGAAAAATTGAGACCTGCAGAGAAAGTGGAGGAGAAAATATCTTGGTTGCCTGCAGTTAAGACCATTGCCACCAGGTGGCAGAGAGGCTCTAATTCAAGATTATTCTTCCTCCTCGTAGGTTGTCCTCGTCTTCCTCATCTTCCTCATCTTCCTCTCTTTCCTCTCCTTCTCCTTCTTCTCTGCCTTCTCCTTCTTCTCCTTCTTCTCTTCTCCTCCTCCTTCTCTTTCTCCTCATCTTCCTCTCTTTCCTCTCTTCCTCCTCCTCTTTTATTATTTTTTTTACTTCTGCCATGTGAAACAGTCGATCCTTCATATCTTTCCAAAGCCTTAGAAAAAGTTTTCTAATTTGGATTCTCTCTACCTGGTTGTCAGAGTTCTGACTGATTTCATCTTAAAAGACGGCTAAAAGGTCACCATGCAATCAGCATGGAGAATTAAGTTTATTCTTTTCAAGGAACTGGGTCATGTGGCTCTGAGGGGAAGAAAGACTTTTAAGAGAAGGGACTTCTGAGAATAATTGTCTGTTGTGGGCAGAAGAACTTCTGTTGTGCAGGGATTCTACAAAGTATTCATTCATTCTTCCAACAAATTTTATTGATGCCCCCTACATCTGTGTTAGGCACCAGGAATACCCCAGTAAAAAAAAAAAGAAATCACACATGGACTTTGTCTTCATGGAGCTTAAATTCTGAGGAGAGAAATATCCACCGTACATATATACAAAAAAAACTATATGTATATAACTATATGCATACCTACTTATATACAGAGGGTACCAAAAATATACAAAGGGAGAGGGAAAAACTTAATTAAATTGTAATATTCAGCATATACCAATAACAAAAAATGAACACAAGTCCTATTGAGCACCTCTTGTAACTGCAGAAGTTAAATATGATTTATTATTACAAGTTTAATATAGCTTTTTCCTTTCTTAAAATGGGTATACATTTTTTTTTGGGGGGGCACCAGCTATATTTAAAGAAATTGTGTTCAGTGCTATGAAGAGCTAGGTACTCGAAGAAGGAGTGTCTCTCTGAGGAGTGTTCTAGAAGCAGGAGCGGACATAAACAGACCAGGGAGGAAGACGCTGCAGCTGTCCAGGTGAGAGATGGCTTGGATTCAGGGGATGAAAGAGGAAAAGAGAAATAGGCAAATTCAAGAGCTGCTGGAGGTAGAATTGACATGGCAATTGTCTGGCTCTGGGAAGTTAGAGAGCAGATGCGTTGAAGGTGGCCCCCCCGTCTCTGGGTCAGGCAAGTGGCTGGACTGCTGGGGTTGCTATTTTCAGAGATGGAGAAGGCTTGGGAAGAGAAAGGTTTTGGAGGAAGGGATGGTGGACAGAATCAATAGTTCAGTGTGCAATGTTAATTAAATCTGTTTTCCTCTTGGTTCTTCCCCCTCCTCCCCCGGAACTGTTGCAAGGTACTTTTTCTCCAAAGGCCCATGAGGACCTCACAAGCAGTCGATAGACACCCCTGGTGTGCCTTGTTCAGGTTTGCCACGCATCCGAGCCCATCACCTTGCCTCACCTCGCACTCCTGCCTCACTTCCATTTGGCACTCCCAATGCCTCGGGTTTGCATTTCCCATATAAAACACCAGGCAAACTAACCCTCATGAGTTCTTCTTTCAGTCTGACACAGGAACATCCTTGAGACATCTGTCTTCCCTGATACATCCCTTAGTTGTCTCCGTGCTCCTCACCATGAGTCCCCACAGCCTCGGCACTCTCTGTACTGTGAGCTCAAGAAACATTTGTTGACGAATGGAAGCCTGCAAGTTGATTGTCATCTGAGCAGTTGCCAGGTCTAGTATTCTCTGCCTGGAATCCTCTTCTCTCTTTATTCATCTGCTCCGTTTATTTCAACATTTGAGGGCTTGCTAGATGTTCCCCTCTCTTACTGGGCTCCAGGGTCACCTCCTCCAGAAAACCTTCCTAACCCTCCCAATAAAATAGATACTGCCAAAATAGACACTGATTTTGCCAATCGCAAATTTAAGGATAGCAGGAGGATGCTTCTGTAAAAGTCTTGAAGCAGCAATTTCCATTCTTGAAGAAAATCTACCAGACATAATGTACAATTGGCCCAGCAGAACCATTGTGTCACCTTCTCAGTGTTTGTCGTGTGAAAGGACACAGCCAACACGCCTGCATCAGCTTCATAAGGCACAAGGTCCATGTGTCCCTCTCTGAGGTATGTTGACAAAGCTTCATGCCCTGGGCCGGTATTCTTCCTCTGCTGTGTCCATGGGGCATTGGTGATGATGAGGAAGTGTGAATCTCTCCCTTCTCTGAGAATTTCTCCCTGAATGCAGCTCTCACAGATCTCTAGCAGGTGTTCCTGCCATGTTTTCCAACAGAACAGTGTGTTAACCACTGTGGTCTCAAAGGGCTTTCTTTCTTTCTTTCTTTTCTTTTCTTCAGTTTTTGGCTGGGGCTGGGTTTGAACCCGCCACCTCCAGTATATGGGGATGGCGCCCTACTCCTTGAGCCACAGGCGCCTCTCAATCAAAAAAGGGCTTTCTTTCAGGACCTCATCACTGGAATTTATGTGGCACCCTGCAGTGCTTGAAAGTTATCAGGAATAAAGAGACATTTCCCGATTTCATCAACTACATGTCCATCCAGGAGTAGGGTTTGTTTTCTCCTATGAATCAACATTTAAGTAAAGATTTCAAAGGGCCTCTTCAAGGGTTAAACGTAAAATGTCTTCATCCCATTATTTTCTCTTTTCTTCTGCATTGGGCCTCTTAGCACAGCTTCTTTATGTTGTTTCTTTATGTTTTTGTTCCTGTCTGGAAGTTTCATCAATATTTTTAGATTTGGTTTTGTTTCAGTGTCCTGATTTCATCTTCACTCAATTCTTTTTGACTGGCTATTATACTAGAGTGTTAATGTTATTCATATGAATAAGACTTTACAAGTTCCTTTATTTATTTGAGACAGAGTCTCACTTTGTCACTCTTGGTAGAGTGCTGTGGCATCACAGCTCACAGCAACCTCAAACTCTTGGGTGTAAGGGATTCTCTTGCCTCAGCCTCACAAGTAGCTGGGACTACAGGCACCCACCACAATGCCAGGCTATTTTTAGAGATGAGGTCTCACTTTGGCTCAGGCTGGTCTTAAACCTGTGAGCTCAGGCAATCTACCTGCCTTGGCCTCTCAGAGTGCTAGGATTACAGGTGTCACCCACAGCGCCTGGTCCTACAAGTTCCTTTAAATTTATGACTCATTAAAAGCACATAGATATTTTTTTTTGAGTCAGAATCTCACTATATTACCCTCAGTAGAGTGCCATGGCCTCATAGCTCACAGCAACCCCAAACTCTTGGACTTAAGCCATTCTCTTGCCTTAGCCTCCTAAGTAGCTGGGACTACAGGCACCTGCCACAATGCCTGGCTATTTTTTGTGGCAGTTGTCATTGTTGTGTGGCAGGCCTGGGTTGGATTTGAACCTACCAGCTCCAGTGTATGTGGCTGGCACCCTAGCCACTGAGCTACAGGTGCCTAACTAAAAGCACATAGATTATTTTTTTTTTACTAGAAGCATAAACATTTTCAATTGAATAACTGCAGCTTTCCTTTTCTGAGATTTTTAGCCTTCCATACGTGCTCTTACGTTTTCAATCAGCCCCTCCTTTAATTCAGTCAGTAGCACAAAAACAATAAATTTATTATCCTTATAGAATTCAGATAGGGCATGATAAGAATATTTTGTCTCTGTTCCATGATATCCAGCTGGGAAGACTCAAAAGCTGAGGGGTGATTTGCATCCTTTAGATGGAATCATCTGAAGACTTCTTTACTCACATATCTGGTGCCTGGGCTGTGCTGACAGGAAGGCTGTGCTTAGCTGGGGCTGTTGACCAGAAGACCTATAGGAAATCTCTCTCTATGGCATGAGTTTCCCACAGAATGGTGGCCAAGTTCTAAGAGAGAGTTTTCTGAGAATGTTCCAAGAATCCAGGCTAGAAATTGTGTGGGCTTTTATGATGTAGCCTCAGAAGTCACTTAGTGTCACTTTTTCCATATTCTAGTGCAGGGATCAGCAAATGGCCCAATGCCAAGTTTGTCTGCAACGTGTTGTTGTAAATAAAGTTTATTGGAACACAGCCATGTCCATTCTTTTAAGTATTAGCACACTGCAATTTACACTGCAGTGGCAGAATCAAGTAGTTGCAATAGAGACCATGTGGTTTGCCAAGTCTAAAATGTTTACTCTCTGTGGCTCAGTGAGTGGAGTGCCGGCCCCATATACTGAGGGTGGCGGGTTCAAACCCAGCCCCAGCCACGCTGCAACAAAAAATAGCCAGGTGTTGTGGTGGATGCCTGTAGTCCCAGCTGCTCAGGAGGCTGAGGCAGGAGAATCGCCTAGGCCCAGGAGTTGGAGGTTGCTGTGAGCTGTGACTCCACAGGGCACTCTACCAAGGGCAATAAAGTGAGACTCTGTCTCTAAAAGAAAAAAAGAAATAGTTTGTTGAGCCCTGCTTCATTCCTTAAGGCAATCACTGACCTGCCTGTTGCCCCCAGGGGAGGGAATAGATTCTACCTTTAGTGGGAGATGTGTCAAAGAAGGTGTAGTCATTAAAAAAAAATCACCATGTGGCCTGCTTGTCTCTAGATTTTAATCATGTTTTCATTTTTAATTTTATAAGCTACTCCAAATAGCTCTTCAATTTGAAAGTATACTAAAGTTGCTTCTGTTAAAAAAAGTTTAAAAGCGGAAGTCAACTGTATTATTTCAAATTTTATCCTTTTGAAACTTGCCTGTGTCAGCTTCTGTAAACATTGGGTGATAATTCTTTCAAAGAAAGATTAGAAAAGTTAACTTGTGTTCAGAGTTGATACCAAGGACAAAAACCTTTAGTTCTTTTAAAATTAAGAAAAAGAAGGTAAATGGTAAATAACTGTTGTAATAATTAAATCTCACTTGGTCAACAAGTTTCAGGTTGTATAAATCATTTCTTATTGATGAAAATCTTTTCCTTAAATATGCTTTCTTTGTACTGTTTGAATTAAACCTCCAATTTCCTCATCTATGAAATAAAAGGTCTGGGTGGTTAGTGGTTCTCAATGCTGGCTACATATTCAACTCATGGGCAGCCTAGACCCATAACCAAATCAGGGCCTCTGCAGGTGCCATCATAGTTTTAAAAGATCCTCACATGATTTTAATACACAGCCAGGGCAGAGAAATATGTGGTTAGATGATTGTAAGCTCTTTCCAAATGGCAAAGTTCTGTGGCTCTGTGATTGTAAGGGGGATATTAAAATAGGAATTTTCCCTAAGCATTTTCCAAGTATTTCCCAAATATATGCTGCTTATGTTACTGAGAAAATTATTTCAAATGAAAAGTTTGTATGTTTTATAATGATATGGTAACTAGCGTGACCTCAACATTTCATGGTCATTTTAACTAGCTGAGTTAGCCAGAACCTAAGTGAAATGTTTTGATTTTTATATAGCTTTTGACCTACTGATTGTCAAAGTCATTCCACGCTACATATACATTTGCTCTGAAGCAGACCCTTCTGTTTGTTTGCTAAAGAACATGTGCGTATGACACCTTTTCAGTACGATATTGATGCATGCCTGCAAATATGTGTTAGTGCAGTGATATTCATCATCCCAGGTAATGGACCACTGTCCCCTTCCAAGTCCTTCTATGGCATCAAAGAGAAGCTGTGATGTTAATGGGAAGGCTCATTAACTGGGAATAAAAGCCAATTTTGAGTTAAAAAATAGAAAAAGGAAACAGGTTTCTTTGATCCTTTCATGAAACTCAGTTTAGAGGAACAGTTAACACCACATTTTCCCTCCACTTTCTAGAATGCTTGCAGCAGTCTGATAATTGTACCATCACCATCACGCAGCAAACAAAGAGGACTGTCTAATCACAATAGAAGAAGAAAGAAAAATACTGATTTAGAAAAAAATTGATTCAGCTTCTGTGATTAGATAAAAAGTCCACCCAGTGAGATAGATAGTGAGTCCATAAATGGCCTCCGGGGATAATCTGCAAATGGAAAATTGAGTTAATTCTGTAAACTAATGGCAATAGAGCAGTGTCTTCTGAGCTCATTTAAGTAGCCATCTGTGCACTGGGGAGCCTTGGGAAGGACCTGGGAAGGAACCCAATATAAAATAAATCCCAGGGATCTCCAATGAGGCCAAAGCAAAACTAGTGTCTAGACCAGTAAACTGACCCATCCTGTACCAATATGTAGTTCTTGGGATTAATTTAAGCAGAAGAGACAACACATTTTACTGTGTTTACTTTGCCATCTTCTTGCAGATTGCCTGGTTGATGGAGGCTACACTGGGCACAGTAGCCATAGAAACTCTGAGTGCAGCAGGAAACTTTCTTGTGGGTGTAAGTAGAATGTATCTTTTTCTTTAGTTAACCTTAGAT
This sequence comes from Galago senegalensis, assembly GCA_963575145.1. Lineage (NCBI taxonomy): Eukaryota > Metazoa > Chordata > Mammalia > Primates > Galagidae > Galago > Galago senegalensis. The sequence goes on from CAUYTI010126150.1 coordinate 42,410, forward strand.
ATTTCTGTAAACCCATTTCGGAGTCTCCAAAGCTTTGCTCTAGGTGGATATAGAAAGTTTCTCAATAATTTTCTTTCTATTTTGTTTTTGGCTGGGGCTGGGTTTGAACCTGCTACCTTTGGCATATGGGGCCGGCACCCTACTCCTTTGAGCCACAGACACCGCTTCTCAATAATTTTCTTGTAAAAACTTTCCAAAATGACAGAAACTCATCCTTGCACTTCAGTTCATTAGGGGCTTTCCTAGATGAATACCTGATTTTCCAAAGTCAGCTACCCACACTAAAATAACTCACTCCTATTGCTGGCGTTGTTTCATGAGGAGCATTGCAAGCATTCCTTATCTTGTGGCAGCCTACAGCCTGACGCTGATTATCTTTCTTGTTTGTAAACAGAGACACCTTTCTACCGACCCATCCAGACTGATGCTCTCTGAGATCCCTGCCTTGATGGCCAGTAACTTTGCTACTATTGCAGGAAGTTTGATAGTTGCTATGGGTCTTTTGGGATAAGAACTATTCATTTTTTGTTTTTCTTTTGTTTTGAGATAGGGTCCCACTCTGTCACCCTGGCTACAGTGCTGTGGTGTCATCATAGCTTACTACAATCTCTAAGTCCTGGGCTCAAGCAATCCTCTTGCCTCAGCCTCCCAAGTCACTGGGAATGTAGGTATGCCACCACTCCTAGATAATTAAAAAAAATTTTTTTTAAGAGACAAGGTTATTGGCTCGGTGCCTGTGGCTCAAGCTGCTAATGTACCAGCCACATACACCAGAGCTGGAGGGTTCGAATCCAGCCTGGGCCTGCCAAACAACAATGATGGCTGCAACCGAAAAAATAGCCGTGTTGTGGCAGATGCCTATAGTTCCAGATACTTGGGAGGTGGAGGCAGAAGAATCTCTTGAGCCCAGGAGTTGGAGGTTGCTGTGAGCTGTGATGCTACGGCACTCTATATAGGGGGCTAACTTAAGGCTCTGTCTCAAAAAAAAGAGACAAGGTCATGCTATGTTGTTCAGATTGTCTTGAACTCCTGGCTCAAATATTCCACTGAAGAAACTTAAAACTTTTTTTTTTTTTTTTTTTGAGATACAGAGCTTCAAGCTGTCCCCCTGGGTAGAAAACTGTGGCATCATAGCTCACAGCAACCTCCAACTCCTGGGCTTAAGTAAGTCTCCTGCCTCAGCCTCCCAAGTGGCTGGGAATACAGGCACCCGCTACAACACTCGGCTATTTTTTGTTTGCAGGCATCATTGTTGTTTGGCGGGCCCGGACTGGATTCGAACCTGCCAGCTCAAGTGTATGTGGCTGGCGCCTTAGCCACTTGAGCCACAGGCACCAAGCTGAAAATTAAAACTTTTAATGTAACATATTAAGTATGTGATATGGTTATTAACTTGTCCCTTCCAGAGACCATGTATGTAGGCATTTCTGTACTGGTTTTACTTTTAACACAGAGTTACAAACATCTGACATACATACAACTCACATTTGCAAACAGAGGCTATTACAGATAATAGGTAAATGTACTGGTTCCAACTTACATGCAAATTCAACTTAAGAGCAAACCTACAGAATCTATCTCATTCATAACCCAAGGACTACCTGCAACCTCTTTGATCCTTTGGGAGAAGAGTATTCATATGAAGAGAGTAAATAAGCATCACTAGGGACTGGGACTCGTATTCCAATTGTCTATAATAAAATTTCCTTCTTGCTTGATATGCTAGTACGGGGAATAATATGACAAAACTCAGATGTGGTTTTAGGAAACACCTCTAGAAAATATATTGGAATAATATATTTTCCTGCTTATAAAATAAAATAAAGTCTATCAGTTTTTTCTCCTTCAATATTTACTGAGCTCAGCGCCAGTTTATTTACTGAGCTCAGCGCCAGTTTATTTCCAGATGTCATCCCAGAGAGGAGGAGGTGGCAGACCATTCCTGCCAACCAGAAATTTTAGCACAACACCCCAATCCCTGTCACACAGGCCTTGCAGATTGATTCCTCATCATCAATTGCTACCTTTAAAATGGTTGCACCTTGATCCCTTGCCTTATGGAAACTCATCTACCCAGAAATGCAAGAGTCCAAGTTCAGGATAAAAAGTAGGCAAATGGCAAAGCAGCTTTTATATTGGATCTCACTTCACATTTGTATCCTATTATAATAAAAATGTTCTTTTCTTGAGCTGGGGATGGTGGCTCATACTGGTAATCCTACCACTTTGGAAGGCTGAGGAGGGTAAATTGCTTGAGCTCAGGAGTTTGAGACCAGCCTGAGCAAGAATGGGACCCTGTCTCTACTAAAAATAGAAAAAACTAGCCAGTCGTCGTGGTGGCAGGCACCTGTAGTCTCAGCTACTTGGGAGGCTGAGGCAAGAGGATCTCATGAGCCCAAGAGACTGAGGTTGATGTGAGCTATGACACCATGGTACTTGCTCCATGATGACTGAGAATGTCTCAAAAAAAAAAAAAAAAGAAAAAGTTCTTTCTTGACAGAGCCTGCCTGCCTGCCTGCCTACCTGCGTTCCTTCCTTCCTTTTTTTTTCTTTCTTTCTTTCCACAGATTCTCAAGCTGTGGCCCTTGAGAATCTGTGGGTAGAGTGTCATGGTGTCCTAGGTCACGGCAACCTCCAACTCTTGGGCTCAAGCAATCCTCTTGCCTCAGTTTTTCTATTTTTAGTAGAGACAGGAGCTCACTTTTGCTCAGGCTGATCTCAAACTTGTGAGCTCAAGCTATCCACCTGCCTCGGCCTCCCAGAGTACAACAGACACTGTGCCCAGCCTGGTGTCTTGACAGCATTTCTGACATTTTACTATATTCATCTTTGGGTAGAATCCTCTCTTCTTCATTATTTCAACAATAATATTTACTTTCCCATAATTCTATTACTTTTTCTTAACTTTTTCTGTATAGGCTATTGTAGAGTTTGCTAGCTAAGTTGTTTATAAGCCTGTGGAATCTTAGTAGTTTTCAGAAAATGTACAATTATGAATAATTTCTAATACTAACAGCAGGGAGGCACAGAACCTCTTGGAAGCTGCTGCCAAGGGAGGATGGAGCCTGTAGTAGCTGAGATGCTGGGGATTAAATTTCTCCGAATAACCAGTTTGTGGTCTATCAACAGCTATCTCAACGTAAGAACAAACATCTCTCTGCAACAGAAGAATGGGCAGGAAATGAATAACAGTACTTTTCTATAAGTAATCTGCCCACAGAAGCTTACAAAGTTGCATTCATCCCAGCCTGTGTTAAGACCAAAACATGGAGGAGAACCATACTGTAACAAAGAAGTCAAGGCAGTATTGTTTAGAAGTGAACACTTGGCTTTCCTTCTGCCCTGATAGCTCTGAAGCCCATGGTGTTAAAATTGGCTTTCTTAGTCTCTTCTTTACTAATGTTGTTGGTCTCTCATTAAAGTAGCTTATCTGTAAGGGTGTTGAATGGTTCACAAAAAGACTGAAACTGCTCTCACATGAATAAGTATACGTTATAATAAAATCTAGATACTACCTGGTGTATTCTAACTTCTTTTTTATTAAATCATAGCTGTGTACATTAACGCAATCACGGGGTACAATGTTCTGGTTTTATATACCATTTGAAATATTTTCCTCAAACTGGTTAATATAGCCTTCACGGCATTTTCTTAGTTACTGTGTTCAGACATTTATATTCTACACTTAGTAAATTTAACATGTACCCTTGTAAAATGCACCTTAGGTGTGGTCCCACCAATTACCCTCCCTCCGTTCATCCTCCCCCCTCCCCTCCCTCTCCTTTTCCCCCTTCATATTCTAACTTCTTAAATTGTAAGTAATTTGTATGAGTATAGAGACAGGTGGGGGGGGTCTCACTATGTTGCTCAGGCTAGTCTTGAACTCCTGGACTCCAGTGATCCTGCCTCAGCCTCCTAAAGTCCTAGGATTACAAGTGTGAGGTGCCGTGCCTGGTCTTAAACTGTAAAGTAATTATAAATAACAGAGGCTTCATGGGATTCAAGAAGCTGGGATCTCACGAATGCCAAACCAACTGTTTAGATTTCACAGACAAGATTGATGGCAACTGCTGAGTTAAATCTCAATTATAGCCAGTAATTTTATTCTTCCATACTTTAGCATAGCTTCTATAAAAAGGTTGACTACTTGAATTTTAATTTTTCTTGTTTCAGCCCCTGCTGAAGGTGCTGCTGAGCCCTCACAGTTTTTACAAGGAAAGGGCAAAGAGAAAGAGGAAAAAAGAAGTTGCCACAGACCTGATAGCCCCCCCTTTAGGACTGATAATACCCCACACATTACTTTCCTATCAATCCACTCCATGTCAAACTGGTAATTTTATGGACTCCAAAAATATCACATAATATTCAAATTCATAGTGTAGAGAAGGCCTGTTTTCCTAGCTTGTCAACAAAGATAGAATAATTATTCTTATCTTTGACAGTTCCCCATCCCTTAATCTTAAGTTTTTTGCTTATATATATATGAATTAGGATGATGGAAAGACCTTTAGTGAGAAGAACAACACTTCTCACATATACTATCTCTTTTTCAAGTAAGAACAGAAGTTATCACATTTGTTCTTTGTGGATGTGCCAATCTGTTCCCCGTTGGGATCATGTTAGAAGTCCTGAGTGAATGCATAACAAGCTCCCCAGTTCCTCTTTTCTTGAAATACTGTAGGATTACAGACAATTTTAAGAGTGGGCATATTTAGTCAGTGAAGACCTTAGTGGGAGGTTTGTGAAGAATGACAACATGAATACTAAATTTATCAAAATGAGTAGGAGCCAAAGAAATAGAAATAGAAATGGTGTCAATTCCCTATAGACTTGATATGCAGATGAATACTAGATTTGTAATGGAAAGTAGAACAAAAGAATGTTTCCTTCTGGCTTGGTCAATTGCCAAAAAAAAAAAAAAGTGTTGTTCTTTATTGAAACTTTTCCTTCCTTCCTTCCTTCCTTCCTTCCTTCCTTCCTTCCTTCCTTCCTTCTTTCCTCCCTCCCTCCCTTCTTTCCTTCTTCCCTCCCTCCCTCCCTCCCTTCCTTCCTTCCTTCCTTCCTTCCTTCCTTCCTTCCTTCCTTCCTTCCTTCCTTCCTTTCTTTTTCTTTCTTTCTTTCCTTTTTGAGACAGAGTCTCACTCTGTTGCCCTGGCTAGAGTGCCAAGCAACCTCAAACGCTTGCACTGAAGTGATCTCTTGCCTCAGCTTCCCAAGTAACTGGGACTACAGGTACTAACCACAATGCCCAGCTATTTTTTTCTATTTTTAGTAGAGAGGGGGTCTTGCTCTTGCTCAGGGTGGTTTTAAACTTGTGAGCTCAAACAGTCCACCCACCTTAGCCCTCCTAAGTGCTAGGATTACGGGTATGAGCCAGAGCTCCCAGCTTTCTTTATTGAAACTTTTTAAAGTCATAGAATTGACAGTCAGAAGAAAAACAAGTGAGGAAGAGACAGGAGTTACATGTTCAGAGGAATATATTAAAACTACGGGCTTGAACTTTAGCTTTCTCATGATAGGTTATGGCCTGGATTTGCAAAGCAAACATTTCTGAAGTTGTTTTATTTCCTCCTAGATATTAATTAAGCCATCTCTAGGTGCCATTCTCACAGACAATAGTTAACTGGGTCAAAGATTGGTATGCTTTTGATTATTGTAAAATAGTATTCTGCTAAAGGAGCTAAACATAAATAATTACTGGAATTATTCCCGTGTTGAAGGAATTACAATTAAAAGAGGTTTCAAATAATATACTTGGGTATAATTAATTATACCTCATAGTTATTTACTTTTCTTTTTTTGAGACAGATTCTCACTTTGTCACCCCGAACCCCTGTAGAGTGCTGTAACATCATACCTCACAGCAACCTCAAACTCTTAGGCTCAAGTAATCCTCTTGCATTAGCCTCTCAAGTAACTGACACTATAGGTGCCTGCCACAATGCCCAGCTATTTTTAGGGATGGGGGTCTCACGCTAGTTCAGGCTGGTCTTGAACCTGTGAGCTCAGATAATCCACCTGCCGCAGCCTCCCCAGAGGAATAGAATTATAGGTGTGAGCCCCTGTGCCCAGCTTCCCATAGGTATTTTGAAATATTATCAATCATTGTTTATTCAAGTTTTATCCTGCTTTCTTCATTTTACCCAAACCTTAAGAAGAACAAATCTTGGCTCAGTGCCTGTGACTCAAGCTGCTAAGGTGCCAGCCACATACACCTGAGCTGGCAGGTTCAAATACAATCCAGCCTGCCAAACAACAATGACAGCTTCAACCAAAAAAAAAAAAAAAGAAAAGAAAAGAAAAGAAAGAAATAGCCGGGAGCTGTGGAGGGTGCCTATGATCCCAGCTACTTGGGAGGCAGAGGCAGGAGAATTGCTTGAGCCTAGGAGTTGGTGGTTGCTGTGAGCTGTGATGCCACAGCACTCTACCCAGGACAACAGCTTGAGGCTCTGTCTCAAAAAAAAGAAGAACAAATCTTTCAAATTCACCCAAATTCTTCTTAAATGTGGTCTTCTGAGGGCCTTTGTCACAGTTCTGGGGTCTTCAGCAGCTTTGTCAAGTATCAAAACCTCTTGTCTTTCATTGAGGTTTTGACAGTGTTAACGCTGTTATCTGCTATGTTTGAATAAGCTTTATGTGACCTTTTCCCAGTACACCTGATTATGTCCCTGAGTCCATGCGTTGTTTACCTTTCTCAGCCAAAGCAGAAACAAAGGAAGAACACTCCTTCTTCACTTCCTTTACGATGGGTGGTTTTATCTGTCAACTTGGCTAGGCTGTGGAGTGTAGTTATGTGGTCTAGCACCAGTCTAGATGTAGGTGCCAAGGTCTTTTTTTAAATGTGGTTAACATTTAAACCAGTAGACTTTGAATGAAGCAGATTACCCTCCATAATGTGAGTGAGCCTCACCCAATCAGCTGAAGGCCTTAATAGCAAAGTCTGAGGTTTCTTGAAGAAGAAATTCTGCTCAGAGCTGCAACATAGAGACGCTGCCTGAGTTTGTTCTAATCTGTCTGGCTTGCTCCTCTTCATGTTTGAACTCAAAAAACTGCACCCTCTGCTCTTACCTGAAGTTTCAGGCTGCTGGCCTGCCTACAACTTTTAGATTTGTCAGGCCCCCACAGTTTTATAAAGCAATTCCTGAAAAATCTCTCTCTCACACTTTCTCTCTCGTGTATATAATTTATATATTATATGTAATATATAAATATATTTCCTATTGGTTCTTTTTCTCTGGAGAACAGTCACTAATACAGCCTTTCTAATAAGTTATTTCTCTATTTTTCCATTTAGCATTCTCCCCCCCTCCCCTTGGAACTAGAATCTAATCTACATCAAACACTCACATTTATTTGCAAGCATTTCTTTTTTTTTTGAGACAGAGCCTCAAGCTATCCCCCTGGGTAGAGTGCCGTGGCATTGCAGCTCAGCTCACAGCAACCTCCAACTCCTGGGCTCAAGCGAGTCTCTTGCCTCCGCCTCCCAAGTAGCTGGGACCACAGGCGCCCACCACAACGCCCGGCCATTTTTTGGTTGCAGCCGTCATTGTTGTTTGGCAGGTCCGGGCTGGGGATTTGAACCCGCCACCTTAGGTGTACATGGCTGGCGCCTTAGCCGGTTGAGCTATAGGCGCCGAGCCGATTGTTTTCTTTTAAAGAAAGAATCAAGCCCACTTTTTCCTGCCTGTTCCTTCTCACATAAACTAGGGAAGAGAAAGGAGGGGGGAAATGCATGTACCTGTGCTGTGATCAGAAAGCTACTGTCCAAGCCGTGACTCCACGTGAAGTCGCTGCTACTTTTGGAGGAGAGATGTGCAGGACGAGGCCAGGCCAGGGAGGGGCCGTGTCTGGTCTTTCTCTCTCTTTCATTTCCCTAGAGGACAGCTGCTCACCTCACTCTCAGCTGACATGGTGATGGGGGATTTTCAATCTTTTTAAGGCAAGGACAACTACTTACCCCCCTCAAACCACCCCCAAACTTTGAACTGGGGGTGAGCCAGCAACACTTTGGTGTTACAGGAGGCAGTTTATCCTGCTATGTTTAATTAGAGGAAAGGGCTATCTTACACATATTAAAGAGGAGAGTGAAGACTCATAAGGAAACTGGGATGGGCATGGTGGTGCATGCCTATAATCCCAGCATTTTAGGAGGCCAAGGCAGAAGGATCACTTGAGCCCAGGAGTTCAAGACCAGCCTGGGCCGTAGCAAGACTCTGTCTCTACCAAAAACATTTTTTTTTTTTTGAGACAGAGTCTCACTTATGTCACCCTCAGTAGAGTGCCGTGGCGTCATAACCTCAAACTCTTGGGCTTGAGCGATTCTCTTGCTTCAGGAGTCCCTTGCTTTGGGACTATAGGTGCCCGCCACAATGCCCAGCTATTTTTGTTGTTGTTGTTGTTGCAGTTGTCATTGCTGTTAAGCTGACCTGGGCTGGGTTCGAACCCACCAGCCTTCGTGTATGTGGCTGGCACCCTACACACTAAGCTACAGGCGCCAAGCCTCTGCCAAAAACATTTTTAAAAATTCAGCCACTCATGGTGGCATAAGCCTATAGTCCCAGCTACTGGACAGGCTGAGGCAGGAGGATTACTTGAGCTCAGGAGTTGGAGGCTGCAGAGAACTATGATGATGCCACTGTACTCTAACCAGCGTAGCAGGGAGAGATTCTGTCTTGATAATAACGATGATGATGAAGCTGAAGAAACTGATTTAGTGGTTTCAGCTAGCGGCCAACATTTTTGAGAATGTATAATGTTCTAAGCAAATAGGTGCTTTTCATATATCATCTCCTTTAATCCTAATAACAACTTTGTCAAGTTCGTGTTATTATCCCCATTTCACAGACACAGAGAGTTGAGACCCAGAGAATGTGCAAGTTCACAGCCACACGAGTAAACGGAAGAGCTAGAGTGGAACCCATCTCTCTCAGGCTTCATGGGGCGCTCCTGGTGGAGGGGTCGACTCTGCCATGAATCTTTTGTCTCCTTGACCTTTTCTTTTTTCTTCTCTTCCTCTTGTTCCTGCCCTCCCCCAATCCCTACTCCCACACCCCTACTTCCTAGCAATTCTTCCATTAACCAAAGAAGGCTTAGGAAACCCTGGTGAGCTTTCTCTAGCAGTGGAGCCGTGTACAGCGAGGGACTTCCTCTGGAGCTCCAAGGGTTAACCCTGGCCTGATGTCCTCCCTTGGCCTTGGGAGGTAGCTATTAGTTCTTCCTTCTAATTAAGAATCACCACACCACCACTGGCTTTCATCCGGCTAACTAGAAGAGCGTGTGTGAGTTTGTGTGCAGTGTGTGCGTGGCTCTTTATCTCTATTTCCTGCTTCATAGTTAATTTGACATTTTTTCCAGTTTGTGGATGTGGAACATGTGTAAGGTTGGGCTCATCGTCTGTTAGTAATCATCCCTGCATTTGGGGGCTGGCTTGGTCCCACTGAGCCTGACAAAAGGCTGTGGATTCTAACCTTCCTGCCTCATCTAAGTTACTTTGTCTGGATGGCCCTGGTTTCTGAAGGGACTGCTTTGGGACAGCAGTTTTGTCTTGCATGTTGCTTTCTGGAAGGTCTGTGGTGGTTCTTGTATGGGGGGCTGTGCACAGAACTCTGATTTGGTTACAAAGAACTGAAGGCTCAGGAAGAGACAGTCCCTACCCCCACCCCCATCAACAGCTGGTTGGGTTGGGGTGAAATGTATCTCTGGGCTCTTGGGTCATCTTCATCAAGGCTGGATGAGGACATGGTAAATACGTGTTCACTTCTGCCTGTCTCTGCCGTCTGGGGACCTAGCCCATCTGGGCTGGGCAGTCTTGGCAGCATAGTCTTGCAGAGCCCAGGGCTGAGCGCAGCCTCCAACTGAGGCCCTGTAAGAAAAGGAGGGCACTGGGGTTTGGAGAAGCTGTACCTTCTCTGGCTGTCAGTGGGTATGATAAAGTAGGTAGATTCTTGTTGACCTTAAGGGTCCTAGAGGCCCCCTCCTCACGTCACAGATCAGAGTGGGGATTTGGAGCTGCTCTCCGGGTACCTGCCCCAATGCCCTCATCTTCCCACGGCAGCAATAGTTATCCTACCAACTGCTGAGCCTCAGCGCTTTCCTGTGTATTTCTGAGCCACTGGGATTGTAAACAGACTCTGATTGCTAAGGATTATCTCGTGTAGGGAATGGGATCAAGTCAGTTGTAGAGTGAGAGCTGGAGGGAACTCCCCAGTTGGCTTCATCTGGGAGTTACAGCCCCTGAAGTCTTGGAGGCTCTGAAATAGTGCACAATTCTGTGTGGTGTGCATCTTCCTGGGGAGAGGGCCCATGCCTTCATGGACTTCTTAAAAGGTGTGGGAGTTTTCCACAAAGTTAAGAATCACTGGTGCAATCACTTCTTCCCTTAGCACACTGAAGGGTGCCGTAGAAAAGGTCCCAATGGAACGCAGTGGTTTGTTCAGAGGGGATGGAGGACTCGTGGGCTTACAGGTAACTTTTGGTGATAAGAGTAGGGGTAGGAAGATTGGATAGAAATAGTTTGTATTTCTTTTCAGACAAGAGTAATCCATCTTTATTATTTGCCCTTAACTTTGTGGATATACGGTAAGGAGTCTCTAGTATAAAGAATTATAACCAGCCCAGACTCCCCAGACTTTGAATAATCCATTATAAAAGTACAGTTCTTTTTATCATAATATCCTTATCTTCTGTTTGTTTCTGAGCTGAAAAGAAATGCCCTAAGCTACACCCCAGCTGTGGAGTTTCTAGACCAAAGGCTACTGTTTTCTTCCCGCAGGAACCCTGGGGTGTTTGGGGGTTAAAAGGCCTGGGCCAGCCATGTGTGTTTAAAAAACAAGGCTGACTCTGAAGCCAGCGGCTCCAGCCTGACTCCATCCTGCTGTTAATGGAGGACAGAGGACCACTTATAGCTTCCTCTTCACCCCATAACAAATAACCTGACGCTCCCCCAGGCCTTCCTGCACCACCCCCCCACCGCCTCAGTGGGGGCAGCAACAGGCCTGTTCCCAGTCTGGTTTCTCAGCAGGCCCTGCAGTCAGCCGCCAAACGTCTGAGACCCAGCTCCTTTCTGAGATAAGGCTCCCACTAACCACATTAGCACAGTGCTTGGCAGGTTTGCCTTGTCTCTGTCTTGTGTTTGGACACTCCCGAGCCTCCTGGGCAGGGTGGAGACCTTTGCCCTGCCAACAGTTCCAGTGTTTTGTTTTTTTCTTTTTGGAGAAAGGGTCGGGCTCTCTCATGCTGGTTAGAGCACAGTGGCATCATCATCATAGAGCAACCTCGAACATCATCATACAACAACCTCAGACTCTTATGCAGAAGCAATCCTCCTGCTTCAGCTCCCATGTAGCTTAGACTACAGGTGTCTGCTACCCTGCCCAGCTAATTTTTCCATTTTTTGTAGAGACAGGGTCTTGCTCTTGCTCAGGCTAGTGTGAAACTCAAGCAATCCTCCTGCCTCGGCCTCCCAGAGTGCTAGGCTTCCAGGCATGAGCCACTGCACCACCAACCTTTGAGCGCAGGCTTCTAGGGCCCCTCCTCTGGGATGTCCTTTGTGACATCTGTAGCCCAGGTCCTTACCTGTCTCTTGCATTTATTTAACACATATTTGTCACATACCTTTAAAAAAAATTCTTTATCACAGCCTGTCATACACAGTTTAGCATGTCATCATAATTCCTATTTATTCACTATGCATTGGAGTTGGCATAGTACGTAAAATATTTTATTGACTCAGCACAAGAGTCCTGTGAAGTTGACACCCTTGGTATCCCGTTTTACAGACAAGAAAATTAAGGTATTTCTATGTTTCTTTTTCTTAAACTTTTATTGACCCTGTGGTCCTATGATGTGTTGATTTGCTTGCTTGTTTCATGATATAATATAGGGCTCATGATATAATATAGGGCAGGGATTATATCATGGCAAGGATATATCATGAGGGCAGGGATTTCCCTCCTGAGTTGTTGAGGACCTAGCATGAGCAATACCTGGCACCTCCCAAGTACTCTGTGGATGTTCATTCAGTGGTTCACTAAGACACAAATGCTGTCGCTGGTCTACGACTCACGCCTGCTCAGCAGTGAAGCTGGGATTTGAACCCAAGTTGCTGCCTGCAGTAGTTTCATCGAGCAAGTCTTCTCATATGTTCAATTTCTTTTCCTCAATCAGCTCCTTTGGGCAGGCCCCGGTCTCACCTCAAAGGGCACATGGGCTTTGGAGTGGCTGGGCTCAGACACTGGTTCTACCACCCTGTTGGATGACACTTGGAAAGCTACCTACCTATTCTAAACCTGAATGTCCACATTTCTGAAACAGAAAAAAATAATGCCCACCTGCCTGGGTTGTTGTGAGCACTGGAAATAATTCATGGCGTTCCTGGTTTATGACAGGTGCCCAGTGATAGGACCGCGTCTGTGAAACTGGCTTGTTCTAGCTTCTCAGTCGGTAAACGGGGATAAAAAGCCTTAAAATCCATACATCTGCTTTTATGAGATCATAAAACTAAGACCTGTACATGCTCATTGTGAAAGAAAGAAAGAAATCAAAAAGTGAAAGTTTTTACATCCTTCTTTGCCCCAAATCTCATTTTTCTTCTCAGAAGTAAGTACTATTAACAGTTTGGTGTGTATGTTTCAGGAAATTTTAAATGGATTTACCCAAATAATGTGTTTTTATATTAAAAAATCATACTAGGCATACTATTCTGAAATTTGCTTTTTCCATTAACTTATTTTGGGAGCATTCCCTGCACTCAGATTTACTTCCATCTTCTTTTTGTTTGTTTGTTTGTTTGTTTTTGCAGTGTTTGACCGGGGCTGGGTTTGAACCTGCCACCTCCGGCATATGGGGCTGGCGCCCTACACCTTTGAGTCACAGGCGCCGCCCCTACTTCCATCTTCTTAATGGTTGCACTATATGCCAAGCGCTGCAGAGCTGTGCCCTATCACAGAGGAGGCACTCCATACTTACTCAATGGCTGGATTGTAATTTATGCAACCGTCTTCCCATTGATTGTTTTTTTCAATTGTTTCTATTTTTTTTCTCTATTTTATAAAAGATGGTAATGAATAGTTTCTGTTATCTATGCCTGAGTAACAAATCCCTCAAGAGTGAGTGGCTTAAATCAGTAATTTCTTATTCTTTATGTTTTTGTAAATTGACTGAGATGTGAGGCCAGAGGGTCCCAAATGTTCTCACCCACGTGGCTGGCAGCTGGTGCTGGCTGGGGCTGTCCTCAGGAGCACCTGGGCTCTCCTCACATTGGTTTCTCCCTGTGGCTTGGGTTTCTCACAGCATGGGCTCAGGTTCCAGAATGTCATTTCTGCCTTATTTTATTGATCAAACTAGTCACAGGCAAGCCCAGATTCAAGGGCAGTGGGAGACAAGCTCCACTTCTTCTTCTTCTTCTTCTTCTTCTTTTTTTTTTTTGAGACAGACTTTTACCTGTTGCCCTTGGTAAAGTGTTGTGGCATCACAGCTCACAGCACCTCAAACTTTTGGGTTCAAGCAATCCTCTTGCCTCAGTCTCTCAAGTAGCTGGGGCTACTGGTGCCCACCATGGTGCCCAGCTAATTTTTCTATTTTTAGTAGCGACAGGGTATTGCTCTTGCTCAGACTAGTCTTGAACTCCTGAGCTCAAGCAATTCAGCCTCTCAGAGTGCTAGGATTACAGGCATGAGCCAGCATGCCAGCTCAAGCTCCACTTCTTTTTTTTTTTTTTTTTGCAGTTTTTGGTCAGGGCCGGGTTTGAACCTGCCACCTCCGATATATAGGGCTGGTGCCCTACTCCTTTGAGCCACAAGCACCACCCTCCACTTGGTATAAGGAGCAACACTCGCAGGAAGGGAGGAGGAACATTTTGAGACTAGCTATCATAAATGTGAGTGTGTGTGTCTCCTTGTTCTTCACATCTCTATGAGTAGGTGGAAGTGTTTTTGTAGGTTAATTCCTAGAAAGGGAGTCGTGGGCACGATTTAGATCTGGGCAGCTATTGCAGAGTTGCCTTCTACAAAGCTGTACCAATACATACTCTGCTCAACAAGATATAAGACTTCTCATTCCCCACACCCTCCCATTGTTTTCATCTTTGTCAGTCTGGTGGATGAAGAATTATAATTTGTTTCCACTAGTAGAGGTGTCCAGCATCTTTTTATGTTTCGTTATTTGTTGTATAGAACTTTCAAAGGAACAGGATGATGGTCTGGGGGGACTGGAGGGGAACAAATACCCCACAGGAGGGCCTCTTCAGACAGCTCTGCTGCCTGTGACCTGCCTCTGAGAGAGAGGGTTTCGAAGTGTTGTTGAACAAATCATTAACCCTTTGCCATCCTTCAGTCTTGTCACTAATTACAGGCCTGGGCTTTCAGAGGGCTCTGTAATTTCCAATAAGAGAATGTTCTTCCCTTCTGGGGAATTGTGAGAAAGCTCTGAACTTGGAGCCCCTTAGTGGCTGGGCTGAAAAAAAAAAAAAACCACACACACACAAAACATTTAGCGGGGAGGGATTAGGCTACTGGTAGTAAGATTAGAAGAGTAAAACCTTCATTCAATGCCCTGCTATTAATATACTTTTCAAGATTTTCCCTCCACTTTTCCAAGAGAAGAAAGATAAGAGAATATAGGCCATGATGGCTTTGATGCAATAGTCCAGGGTTTAATTCAAAGGTACTCACTGGTTAAGGTCTTCCCCACTGTTTTTCCAGCTTTAGATCCAAGCTCCAGTCTCCTAGAGATTTGCACACTAGCGGGCCAGACAGGGTCTCACTATATCTCCTAGGCTGGAGTACAGTGGTGTGATCATAGCTCACTGCAGCCTGCAACTCCTGGTTTCAAGTGATCTTCCCACCTCAGCCTCTGGAGTGGCTGGGCCTATAGGCATGCACCACCATACCAGGCTAATTTTTAAAATCTTTTTTTTTATGTCATTTTCTCAGTTATTGTTTTAAAACGTTCACATTCTACTCTTAGAAAGATTCACTTGTACCCCTATAAGATAAACCTCAGAAGTGATCCCTCCAATCCCCCTCCCTCCACCCATTTCCCCTCCTTTCTCCCTCCTCCCTCCCCATATTCTTAGGCTATTTGGTTATAGCTTTCATATAAAAAATTATTCTTAATGTGTCTATAATTTTTTCTGCTTAGGTGTCTCATATAAGTGGAATTTTGTGATTGTATAGCCTATTATATTTATACTCTATTAATGCTATTTATACTCTATTTTCTAAGGACAGTGCCACCTAGTGAGGGAAGCAGGCCAAGGGCTTGTCCATTAAAATCGGAGATGGTCTAATGTCCCCTTTCCCAGCAAGCACTGGGAGAAATGCTTAGATTCCTAACCAGAGGCTGCACAGCGGCCTCCCAGTGTGTTAGGATTACTGGCGTGAGCCAATGTGCTGGCCTTAATGAATATTTTGTAAATAAAGATACATTTAGCTATAATTTTTTTTTTTGAGACAGACATTTACTTTGTCACCCTTGGTAGAGTGTTGTGAAGTCACAGCTCACAGCAATCTCAAACTCTTGGGTTTAAGTGATTCTCTTGCCTCAGTCTCCTTTGAAGCTGGGACTGTAGGTGCTCACCACAATGCTTGACTGTTTTGTTCGTTTGTTTAGCAGGCTTGGCCGGGTTCGAACCCGCCAGCCCTGATGCATGTGTCTGGCGCCCTAATTGCTGAGCTACCAGCGCCAAGCCTTAGCTACAATTTTCCATGTATGTAGTCTATGTTCTCAGAATCCTACCTTTCCTTTTAGGAAATAGAACAGAAATAAAGCCCATATATTGCCAGTAACATATATAATTGACTATAATTGACTTATAGTCAATTAAATCACTATAGGGTGTTCCAAGAGCTGCCCGTAGAGTCACCATATTTAGGGAAAATGGGAAATTTGAAAATTACAAAATTTGGGGGTGGCACCTGTGGCTCAGTGAGTAGGGCACTAGCCCCATATACTGAGGGTGATGGGTTCAAACCCGACCCATGCCAAATTGCAACAAAAAAATAGCTGGGCATTGTGGTGGACACCTGTAGTCCCAGCTACTCAGGGGCAAGAGAATTGCCTAAGCCCAAGAGCTGGAGGTTGCTGTGAGCTGTGATGCAACAGCATTCTACTGAGGGTGACAAAGTAAGACTCTGTCTTTAAAAAAAAAAAAAGAAAATTACAAAATTTTACAAAGAAGTGGCTAATGTATAGATTACAAAATTTTACAAAGAGTTGACAAACTAGTAGAGAATATTGTGTAAATATTTTTTAATGATTATTTTGTATTTTTGTGTGTATATGTAAGATAAGAGTTTCACTTTTTCAACCTCAGCAGAGTGCCATGGTGTTGTAGCTCATGGCAACCTTAAACTTGGGCTCAAGTGATCTTGCCTCAGTTTTTCATTTTTAGTAGAGACAGGGTCTCACTCTTGCTCAGGCTGGTCTCTAACTCCTGAGCTCAAGTGATCCACCAGCCTTGGCCTCTCAGAATGCTAGGATCACAGGCGTGAGACAGAGTACCTGGCCTTAATGCATATTTTATAAATAAAGGTACGTTTAGGGATTAACAAATTGTGGTATATGTATACCATGGAGTACTATGTAGCCATAAAAAGATGGAGATTTTATATCTTTTATGTTCACCTGGGTGGAGCTGGAACATATTCTTCTCAGTAAAGTATCTCAAGAATGGCAAAAAAATATCCAATGTACTCAGTACTACTGTGAAATCAATCTATAATCACCTACATACTCAATGAGTGGTAAAACATAACTATAGTCCAGAAAGTAGAAGGGAAGAGGAAAGAGAGGGGAGGGGAGAAGGGAGGCAGAGGGAGGGAGGGCATTGGGGGGGCCTCACCTAATGTGCATAATGCAATGGTACATTTCAAAACTATTAAGAGAAGAGTATAATTGTCTTACCACAACAAGTAAGTAAACGAGGTGATGGATGTGTTAATCAGTTCGATGTAAGCATTTCACATTGTATATCAAATCAGTACACTGAACCTCATAAATGCATCGATATACACAGTTGTGATTTAATAAATCATAAAATTTTAAAAAGGTACATTTAGCTATAATTTTCCATTTTCCCTATGTAGGGCAATTTTATGGGCAGCTCTTGGGACACCCTATATATTTTTATAATCCCTTACCTCACTTATGATTTCATAGTTGCTAAATTCATTTTAAATTTAAATCTTGGCTCGGCGTCTGTGGCTCAAGTGGCTAAGGCGCCAGCCACGTACACCCAAGGTGGTGGGTTCGAATCCAGCCTGGGCCCGCCAAACAACAATGATGGCTGCAACCAAAAAATAGCCGGGCGTTGTGGTGGGCGCCTGTGGTCCCAGCTACTTGGGAGGTGGAGGCAGAAGACTCGCTTGAGCCCAGAAGTTGGAGGTTGCTGTGAGCTGAGATGCCATAGCACTCTACCCAGGGGGACAGCTTGAGGCTCTGTCTCAAAAAAAAAAAAAAAAATTAAATCTTAAAAACCCCATAAAATCTTAGAATTTATAAATCAATTCTAATTTTGCAGATGAGGAAATTGAGCCCAGGGAATTAGGTACACAGAAGAACATAGATCACTTTCCATTTACCCTCCATGATCACAAATTTTAGGCATCTTGTAAAATTGATGTGTCATCTCTTCCCTAAACACTGGTGGGGGCTGTCATGCAGTAAGATTGCTGATGGCATCACTAGACCATTGGCATTGATGTAGCTCTGGAGAAGCTGGAGGGAAACAGAAATGGAAATGAAGAGAAAGAGTGACAACAATTCTCCCGTAAAAGGAGCACTATTGGCTTGGCGTCTATGGCTCAACCGGCTAAGGCGCCAGCCACATACACTTAAGGTGGCAGGTTCGAATCCAACCTGGCCCACCAAACAACAATGATAGCTGCAACCAAAAAAAATAGCCAGATGTTGTGGCGAGCGCCTGTGGTCCCAGCTACTTGGGAGGCAGAGGCAGGAGACTCACTTGAGCCCAGGTGTTGGAGGTTGCTGTGAGCTGTGATGCCACAGCACTCTACCTAGAGGACAGCTTGAGGCTCTGTCTCAAAAAAAAAAAAAAAAAAAGAAGCACTATTAGGCTTGGCACCTGTGGCTCAAGTGGCTAAGGTGCCAACCCCATACACCAGAGCTGGCAGGTTCAAATTCAGTGTGGGCCTGCCAAACAACAATGACAACCGCAACCGAAAAATAGCTGGGCATTGTGGTGGGCACCTGTGGTCCCAGCTACTTGGGAGGCTGAGGCAAGAGAATCGCTTTAGCCCAGGAGTTGGAGGTTGCTGTGAGGTGTGATGCCATGGAACTCTACCCAGGATGACAGCTTAAGGCTCCGTCTCAAAAAAAAAAAAAAGGAGCTCTATTAAATGGTTCTGATGACTGCTGATGGTACTGGTGGTAGGAGATGATAGTGGGCTCTTCGGAACGTCAGGTCATTAATATCTTGAGCTCATAAGACTCATTGTCTGGCCTCATATCCCGGCTCTGAATCTTGCTCAAGTGTAACCTTAAACTGGTTACTTTATCTGTCTCTCAGTTTCTTTGTAAATTGGAATAATATGTGTGTTGCATAGAGCCATTGCGAGAATTTGCTGATGCATACATAGCAAATACTTTATATTCATAAACAGTTATTTTTCATGGCTAAGAGAAAAGTGTTAAAACTTTGTAATGTTTGACTTACTAACAGACTATTGTATGTCCAGGGAATAAATTCGTACTCTCAGTGAATTTGCTGCCTTTCATTGCTGTAAATCTTTGCGTATACACACACCACACATAGTTTATGTATTATTTCAATGAAATTTAAATATCTGCCTGCCATTAATCTCAGTTTTCTTTTCTTCTCTTCCTATTTTTTTTTGAGACACAGTCTCACTCTGTTGCCCTTTGTAAATGCCATGGCATCAGAGCTCACAGGAATGTCAAACTCTTGGGCTCAAGAGCTCCTCTTGCCTCAGCCCCCTGAGTACCTGGGACTACAGGCATTCTCCACCATGCCCAGCTTTTTTTTTTAAGTAGCAACAGGGTCTTGCTCTTGCTTAGACTGGTCTTAAACTCCTGAGGTCAAGGGATCCCCTTGCCTTGGCCTCCCAGAGTTGTAGGATTACAGGTATGAGCCACTGTGCTGGCCTCTATCTCAATTTTCAATTGCTGCATAACAAATATTCCAATATTTAGTGGTTTAAATGAAGCAGCAGCAACAATTTGCTCATGATTTTAGCAGTTTGTGTAGGGCCTGACAGAGCCATCTCCACATGGCAGCCCCCGGAGCAGCTTGACTGGGATCGAATGATCCACTTCCAGGACGGTCCATTCACATAAATGGCACATGGGTGCTGCTGTCATCTGGGAGTTGGACTGGGGGAGGGTTCAGTTCTTGCTCAGCCGAGTTCCTCAGTTCTTGCTGTCAGCTGGGTTCTCAGTTCCCTTCCATGTGTCCTTATATAGATAACTTGGGCTCTCTATTACCTTGGTGGTCTCAAGGTAGTTGGACTGTGTACATGTGTAAATTGTTTTAATTTGTGCAAAAGGCAGAAACTGCCAAGCTTTCTTACAGCTTAGGCCAGTAACTGGCAAAAGGTAACTTTTGTTATATTCTGTGGTTAAAGTGGTCAGATTCAAGAAGAAGGACCTGTGCAAAGGTGTAAATAGCTGGGGGTGTGGTTTGTTGGGGTCAACTGATATAACAGATTACCATACTATTCATCTAATATAAATATTCAATCACCTTTCTTGTATAAGAGGATATTCGTTTCTTAGTTGAATAGTTTTTACTGAGCGTCTATCCTGTGCTGAGCTCATGGTGGGTACTGAGGATGCACAATTAAACAAAACATACGAGATCCCTTGCATCCATCAGGTAACTGGATAAGAAGTTTCAGGAACTTGTGACTTGCTGAGTGCTGTGCAAATGATATACGCTGTTGGCATTTAGCAGGGGCCTCAACCTATTCTGTGAGTTCAGGAAAGTTCTGAACTGTGGGGTTAAAATAATACATTCTGACAGGCAAGATGGCTCATGCCTGTAATCCCGAGCACTCTCGGGGGCCCAGGCGGGTGGATTGCCTGAGCTCAGGAGTTGAGACCAGCCTGAGAACGAGTGAGACGGGCACCTGTGGTCCCAGCTACTCACAAGGCTGAGGATTGCTTGAGCCCAAGAGTTTGAGGTTGCTGTGAGCTATGATGCCACAGCACTCTACTGAAGGTGACAAAGTGAAGGTGACAAAGTGAGACTCTATCTCAAAAAAAAAAAAGGAAAAGAAAAATTCTATAAGAAATCAATGACAGGAGAGAATCAGACTTAGAGTAGGCAAGGAAAAGTCTGTTTTGTCTGGAAATTAAATGATATGAAGCACTTAAAATGCTAAATGTAAGGAAGGAAGTGTTACAGATGAAAAAAACCTGGCCCTGGCTTTGGAAGCCTGTGTGTGAATGAGGTGCAAGACTGTACTACTTCACTGCTTTCTAACTTAGAATCACAGGCAAAACAGCAACAAAGAGGAATACACTGCTTATGAGTCTAGGGACTGCCCTTCAAATCTTGAATTGCTGGCACAATACCCAAAGGACTTCAAAGAGGGAGAGGCAGAGTAGTATGGAATGGATGCTTTTAAAAGCTATCTCTGCCCACTCCTGTCTGCTGACTTACAAATTTCCTGATGGTCCCTTTGCTGGGAAAGGGGGGAGCAATTTCCTTCTACCTCCCCTCCAATCTTTCAGGTAAATGTATATCGTGTCCTCAGCTTTGTTAGCATAGAGCTAATTTTAAATACCTTTAATTGTCTAAGTAACTTTGAATATTTGTTAGGGGAGGGTATTTGGATATTTGCTACCATGGTAAGAGAACCAGTGATTTAACTGAAGTATGCTAAGAAATTCCCTCCCTAATATTTCTTAGTAACGCCTTGTCATTGCTGAATATATCCATTAACTAATTTTCCATTCATATAGGAATTCTCCGTGTGTGGAGTAGAGGGAAGTTTGATCAGTGTAGAGGGGGGTTTGATCAATTCATGTATAACATGGAAGCTGGAGTAGATCTGATAGTTTTCACACCGTGTTTCTGCTTTATGAATTAAAAATGTTTTAATCGATGGCCAGGCACAGTGGCTCAGGCCTGTAATCCTAGGACTCAGGCAGGCTGAGGTGGGTGGATTGCTTGAGCTCAAAAGTTTGAGACCAGCCTGAGCCAGAGCAAACCCTATGTCTACTAAAAATAGAAAAACTAACTGGGCACTGTGATGGGTGCCTGTAGGCCCAGCTATTTGGGAAGGCAGGAAGATGTCTTGAACCCAGGAGTCTGAGGTTGCTGTGAGCTAGGCTGATGCCACAGCACTCTAGCCCAGGAAACAGAGTAAGACTCTGTCTCCATTAAAAAAAATAATAATAATTGTGTGAGTTTTATTTATCAAATATATCTTTTTTTATTTTTAGACATTGACAAAAAAAGCATATACATTCAAATACATTAAATAAAAATGTGATAACTGAAAACCACCAATTTTGGTGATACTAAAATCACCACTTACTTCAAGCCTGCACCCCACATTTAAATTTGGTCTGAGAAAAAAACACACAACAATGCAATGCAGGCTGCTTTCTCTTCAGATTCATAATCTTGAACCTCTAGGGATGCTTAATGCAGCCCAGAAATGTTACAGCCCCTCCCTAATTCTGTTCAGTCCAATTTCAGCGCGCATCACCATCATCTGGCTTGTTAAAGCACAGATCCCAGAAAGCAGGTCCTCCTTCCAAAGCTGCTAATTCAGTGAGTCTGGATGGGGCCTGAGAAGTTGTAATTTCTAAATTCCCAGATGATCCTGGTGCTGCTGATCCTGGCACCATACTTTGTGAACCAGTGTCCCAGACTATTTTATCTTTTTCATTTTCTTAACATCTAACATCTTCTTTATCCACACTCTCAGCTAATCCCTTTGCTTCTGTATTCACTAAGGAAATTGAAGCCAACAGAAGAAAACTTCGGCAAGCTCCTTATAATACCAGCATGTTCTGCCTCACCAGATTATGCCAAGCACATAATAAGCTCCAAATTGGCCAAGCATGGTAACTCACGCCTCTAATCCTAGCACTCTGGGAGGCTGAGGTGGGTGGATTGCTTGAGCTCAGGAGTTTGGGACCAGCCTGAATAAGAGTGAGACCTGTCTATATAAAAAATAGAAAAATTAGGCTGGCGCCCGTAGCTCAATAGGTAGGGTGCTGGTAACATACACCACAGCTGGTGGGTTCGAACCCAGCCCAGGCCTGCTAAACAATAATGACAAATGCAACAAAAAAATAGCTGGGCATTGTGGTGGGCGCCTGTTGTCCCAGCTACGTGGGAAGTTGAGGAAAGAGAATTGCTTAAGCCTGAGAGTTTGAGGTTGCTGTGAGCTGTGATGCCACGACACTCTACTGAGGGCAAAATAGAAAAAAAATCTGTAGTCCCACCTACTCTGGAGGCTGAGGTGGGAGAATCTCTTGAGACCAGGAGTTTGAGGTTGCTGTGAGCTATGATGTCATGGCACTCTACAAGAGTGATAAATTGAGACTTTGTTTCAAAGAAGTAAAAAAAAAAAAAAAAGTTCCAAGTTATAGTCTTGGAAATGTCCTATCAAGTGTCTTTACAAAAATATAGGTTTATATTTATATAACGCATTTATATGTTATATCCTAATAAAATACAGCTCTTATCACTTCATATGTGGGGTTGCCATCTATTTATTCATTTGAAATAAAAGTTATACTGTTAAAAACAAAATTGAAAATCAAGAGTTTATGACCTTTAAAGATCCCTTGCAGAGAAATCATTTTCAGACTTTGTATAATGTAGAATGAGGTAGGGATTGAAATGAGACAGAATAATACACAAGAAGGATGGGAGCTTCCTCCATGGAAGCTCAGTTATGTTGTTGGATGAAAGGTCATTGTTATGAAGCAGAACTTTTTTTTTGAGACATAGAGTCTTACTCTGTCACTCCGGATAGAGTGCTGTGGCATCACAGCTCACACAACCTCAAACTCTTGGGTTTAAGGGATCCCTTGCCTCACCCTCCTGAGTAGCTGGGACTACAGGTGCCTGCCACAACACCTGGCCAGTTTTGTTTTGTTTTCAGTTGTTAGTAGAGAGGAGATTTTGCTCTTTCTCAGGCTGATCTTGAATTCCTGAGCTCAAGCAATCCCCCTGCCTCAGCCTCCCAAAGAGCTAGAGCCACCATGCCTGGTTGTCCTACACTACATAAATAGAAAGGCAGGCACAGGGTGTACTTTCTGAATTATCTGAAAAAAAATTATTTTGTTTTATTTTTTGAGACAGAGTCTCAAGCTGCTGGCCTTGGTAGAGTGCTATGGCGTTATAGCTCACAGCAACCTCCAACTCAGGCTCAAGTGATCCTTTTGCCTCAGTTTATCTATTTTTAGTAGACATGGGGGAGTCTCACTTTTGCTTAGGCTTGTCTCGAACTCGTGAGCTCAAGCAATCCACCTGCCTCGGCCTCCCAGAGTACTAGGATTACAGGTGTGAGCCACCACACCTGGCTCTGTCTGAATGTTTTGTACAATGAAAAGCTGTACTAATAGGAGAAATTAGGAATTTAGATTTACCTTTTTTAGTCATATAACATAATATATTCTGAATACAAATAAGCTTCTCTGTTGTTCAAGTATACATTTCACAAGGGCAGGGTTGTTTCATTTTTTTATTGCTGTCGTCCATGGTGCCTAATTGTAACTAAATAAATGTTGGTAAGAGAGTATATATACTGTATATTCTTATATACACTTTTAAAGTTTACATCTAAAATATTTTGCTAGGGCAGTGCCTGTGGCTCAAAGGAGTAGGGTGCCGGCCCCATATGCTGGAGGTGGCGGGTTCAAACCTAGCCCTGGCTAAAAACTGCAAAAAAGTAAAAATAAAATAAAGTATTTTTCTTACAATAAACAGTTTTGACAGATTTATTGAACAATAGCTACTCTAGGAGGGCAATCTTTAATACTTTCAGCATGAGCTTGCATAATTACATTTTGTTTCTTCACCAGGATGTGGGAACTTAGACATACACCAAATTGATTGGCCCACGGTTAATCCTAGGGGATTCTTTCTAACTCTGAGAAAGCCCAGGTGAATGTCAGGTTAATTTTTATAATGAATGGCTTCTCCGTGTACGTCTTTCCATGATGTTACCAGTTTGCACTGAATTAGAAACATGGTCTATTTCCGATGCAGGTGCATAATTAGTATTAATGCTCTTGCGGGGCTGGAAAGCATCATTTTGCTTTCTTCCAGATTATCAAGGAAGCATGGCCAGAGTTTTAGGGCTAGGACAATAGCTGCACAATACACTTTTATACCTAAAGAATAAAGCTTAGTCCTTGCAATAGTTTATCCTCTCCCAGCCAGGATGGTCAGATACTACCTCTGTGTGTCCCCTCCTTTTCTGTCTTTGACTCTCTTGTCCCTTGCTAGCCTCCTTGTTAGTCTCATCTTCCTCTAGTGTATCCTCTACTCTTCCACCAGAGAGATGGTTTTAAAATCTTGGCTCGGTGCCTATAGCTCAATCGGCTAAGGCGCCAGCCACCTATACCTAAGGTGGCGGGTTC
>CAUYTI010126151.1:0-10125 GCA_963575145.1 Galago senegalensis
CCTGGGTAGAGTGCTGTGGCATTACAGCTCACAGCAACCTCCAACTCCTGAGCTCAAGCGAGTCTCTTGCCTCCGCCTCCCAAGTAGCTGGGACCACAGGCGCCCGCCACAACGCCCAGCTATTTTTTGGTTGCAGCCGTCATTGTTGTTTGGCGGGTCCGGGCTGGGGGTTCGAACCTGCCACCTTAGGTGTAAGTGGCTGGTGCCTTAGCCGGTTGAGCTATAGGCGCCGAGCCGGGTTACACTGATTTAACAGAAGCCACACATTATTCTTACAATTGGGGATATCCCCTATTTGTAAGTAGTCTTAGTTCTACCTACTACTTCATAACTGCCAAATACAGGCTTCTTCACTGTTTTCCCCAGAAACTAGTATACGAGTGATGATGTAAGGCTATAACCCCCAGATGCAGGGTGAACTATGGAGTGGTTTTTTGTTTGTTTGGTTGATTGACTGATTTTTTTTTCCTCCTCTCTGGGTTCTTGCCACACACTTTAATCAAAACTCAGCAGCGAGGTGACATTTGACTAATATAAGAATGCTTCCAAGGGCATGACATAGTTCCCATTACATTTTATATTATTTACTAATAGCAGTAAAGGAAAGCTGTTGCCTTTGTTGTGTTTATCTTTTATTTTGCCATTTCCTCGGGCATTAATACTAGTTTTATTTTTGTTTCAGTCATTCTTCATGTGTATTTTAGAAGGACCAACTTTAAGTATTGTGACTGGGATTTTCATACCATGTTTACATTTTTTTAGTGGTGTTAATAGTACTAGTTAATAGACTAGTACCTCTAAAGAAAGTTGACTGTTAGCTGTGATGGTAAGTTTTCTTGTCTTTTTCTCACTTTAATTACATTGTAACCTCTCTCCATTACCTTTTTGTAGTGGATATATAGGATGATTTGGACAAATGTGGAATTTCATATTTTGAATATTTACTTCTGTGATAAAGGTATATTTACTTACTGTTCTGAAGTACCTACTAGAGAACTAATACTTCTTTGCTTGTCTCTTTATGTTTTTAAGGAAATACAACATTACAATTTGTTGCATTTCTAAAATGTGGCCATTGTTGCATTTCTAAAATGTGGCCTACACTGTGAATGCATTTATGAGAAATTTTAATAGTAGGCAGCTGTGTTAGTTAATTTAAATAGTAATGAACTTAATATGCTATATTTTGCAATTTGGAGAATTTCTGGAAGGACAAGAGACTTAAGCTATTTGCTTTTCATTCAGTAAAAATGCAGCCATGGGAAACACCTCACTAAACCACTGTCCTCTGTAGTGGAAAGGAATTTCCCTGTTATCTGTCTCTTTTTGATGTCATGCCAGGGACTAGTTTGTCCCTTCACAACAGGTAATCCAAGATTACTGAATGCCACTGCTGCCAAAATAACAATAATATCAATAATAATATAATACCCTTATTTGTGCCTACTAATTCTCACTGCTTACTTCAAGTCTTCTTGTCCTCCTTTATTTCAGCTTGGAAAAGTGTAGGCCATGTGAATTCACTGTGCAAGTGATTTATTCAATATAGTTACAGGGAATCAGTACTAAGTTGGCCAATCTGCATTAATCAGCAGTAAACATTGGTTTCTGAAACATGGATAGACCTCTTCCTATATACAATTTGTAACCACAGATCTATAGACATGTCAATCAGCAGTGTGCTCCTGTGTAGCCTTTTCTGTCTTTTAGATAAGCACATTACCTTCTTGTGAGTAGCAAGTATCATCAGTCACCACATTCATCCTTAAGCAATATCCATGTCTCTTAGTCTATAGTCTCTGAACCAAATAATAATTTTCATGAACAAGTCCTATCAGAAAGAGTAAGTCAAATTGAGCCAAGGAAATGCTAACTGTCTTAAAACAAAACAAAGTCTAGGAAAAAAAATATGACTAACTATTAATAGTTCTTGGTCCTGAAAGTAGTCATAAGGATATAGTTATTAATTACAGTTTTTCTCTGTTACTCATAATCATCAGGATTTTTTTTTTAATTTCATGAGTGACCCAAACTTTTATTATGGTATTATTATTGCTTTTAATCGGATCTACTTAGTTTGTACAACCTCCAAAATAATATTCTCATTCTCTCTCTTCCTCTCTCTCTCTCCCTCCCTTCCTCCCATGATCTACTGTTCTTTTGTAACTCTGGCAAAACTCTCTCTCTCCTACTCTGGGTTCTTGTTTCAGTAGTATGAGAATTACAAATAATATCCAAATGTAAATCCACGTCTCCCGTTAAAGATATCTGTTTTATTCCTCTTGGCAGAGTCAAATATACACTGGGTAGGAGTCACAAAAGTTAATGCAGTTATGTTACTGTGAAGATCAGAGACCATTAAGTATTTTCTTAGATGTTGGAACATGAGATACATTTAGTTGGCTTTTACTTTTTGAGAGGACATCCCAATAAGCCCCTAAAAAAACTATACCCTCCACAGAGAGGGGTAATTGAGGTTGCAAGGTCTTAAATGGAATGGGGGCTATACCCAAACTTCTAAGACAAAGTAGGTACCCTATGTACTCCTACTGGGCTTCATAATTCCTGTCTAACTGGTTCTACAAAAATGTTTCATTATTTAACCAGATCAGCATGATTTCACAAAGTCCATATGAATATGTTATAGAATACATCTGGAAAGTTGTAATGCTATGACAAAACAATTAAGATATATTTCCTACAATTTTAGGTAAAATTAAGTTTTATTTTTATCTGAAAAAGCATTTGGGAATAGCTGAAAACTGGAGTCCAGGGGAATGTTTTGATTTTCTTCTGCAAAGGGAACATAATTAGAACAGCAACCGGTACAGTTGGGTACACCATCTGATTCCGATTATAACAATTCATTGCCAGAATCTAAGGACCATCTGATATCAGAACAGCCCAAATTGGGGCAAAATAATTGGGAAGAAATAGAAACTTCCATTCCTATTAAGAAGTCCTAATAGACTTCCAGGCCATTCCTAACTTCTAGTCCTTTAGATTTTTTAACAATGATGCTTATATTGGCAGTTTTTCCAAGGATGTGGTGTTATATTTAGGGTAGAAAAGATTTAGATGCAAACTTGCTTGAGGTAACATCTTAAAAACTGAGTATCTTGTAAGTGTATTACATATTCACAAATTGTCAATAATCTAAACTTATTTACTCCATCTAGTTTTGTTAGTGGAAGAAAATATTGAAGCTTTTAGAATATAAGTACTGGGTTTTACTTGGTCATCAGTTCTCTGTGTTAGGCTGAGATCTCCATCTTTGAATGTGGACATAGGAATGAGAGTATTGAGGTTGTGAGTGAGGATTCAAGAATCTAGGAGAGGGAGCTGATGATGCTTTAAGCAGAATAGAGGTTGAATTATAAAAGAGGAAGAATTTGACTCATTCATAAATGAAACTACTGTTGAGGGAATTCTGGGTATCAAAACCACTTCAATTTAAACCTTTTTTTTTTTTTTTTTTTTTTTGCAGTTTTTGGCCAGGACTGGGTTTGAACCCACCACTTCCAATATATGGGTCTGGCGCCCTACTCCTTGAGCCACAGGTGCCACCCATATCATTTCAACTTTTGATATTCCAGTTGTCCTTAGTTTAAGATTCTGAATTCCACTTACTAATTTTGCAAAGTTTTGAATACAGTTAGAGTAATTCAAAAGTAACATTCAGGAACAGACTCTCCAGAATAGAATTCTTAATTACAGAAACTCAATGGGTCTAAGTTATAAGAGATTTGGAGTAGTCATTGAATATGCTGAGATCCATGGCCAGGCCTTGCCCAGAAAATGTGTGCCTTCACCGTATCGTTCTCTTTCTTCACGCTCTGCAATAGAGGTGGAAGCAGTTAGTCTCTGTATTTCTCAGAGATTTTGTATTACACAGTCTTTGTATTTCTCATGCCATGCTGTGAAATTGGTCTGTTTTGAAGTTACACAGAAATCCACCTAAAGTCTTGCCTTTGTTATACTCGTCAATTCAAATAATTAGGAGTAGCTGTTTTCTTACTGCCATGGATCACCAAGACCACAGATTCTCATGGTAACTAGACAGTTACTCTAGTATTCTCCTGGAATCCATGAAGGCTTGCTTGAAGGATCTTTCCAGGATACAAAAATATGCTTACCCTGAAGTTTCTGCACCCTCAGCACTGCCAAACCCAGGGCATGGATAGTTGGCCCTCCCTACAGGTGGGCTCTGCATCCCACAAACACTGTATTTTCCCTCCTCCACTGGTTGCAAATTTTGAAACCACTCATCAGGAAAGCCAAATTTATTCAGAAAATTTCTCTTGCGAGTGAACCCTCTCACAGGTCAAATTCATGATATTTAAGGGTCAATGGTACTTAACAAACACAATGAGTTAAGAAAATTTCTTCTAGATACCTATATACTTGAGTGTTTGTTACCTAGAAATCTTTCTCTTATCAATTGTTCTTTTATCTAGGGCTCATATTTGGAGATAAGAAATTTAATTATAGCCAGTTTAAATAGAAAAGTATTAAATACAGAATATTGGAAATATTTCAGAAATATCATGGCAGGTCAAAGAATGAATCTTCGATGCTACTGATGCAACTAGAAGAAAATCTCAACTGTATTATCTCTCTGAATCAAATAGCCAATGGCCTGTTCTGTCTTCTTCTCATACATATAATATTAGAACATGGAAAACAAAACTCTGTACTAGCTAATCCAAAACAAGCAAATACATCTGCCTACAAGATCTTGTATGCCTGCCTACAAAGTACATTTAACATTACATATTTCTGCATTCCAGTGTTCTTCAGAATCTAAAACACAGACAAAAGTAATTGAATTAGAGAAATATAAACTTTCTAACTACCAGGACAGGAGATCATATTAGAATGTGAGTTGTTGATTTGGGGCTGAGTGAGCTAGGAATTAGCCACAATAACAATGGGTTTCGTATAATAATATTTCACCATTGTTTTTCATTATCCTCATGTATTTTTATTTTATTTTAAAGATTCCTCTTTTTGGAAGAAGCTGAAAGATACTTTATTTTAAGGATATTAGATAGATCACAACATGTATGGGCAAAAAAAAAATCTGTAAGTTCAGACTCAGGGCGCATAAAAACTAAGAGAACTTGGAAGAAAAATGTTAGAAAAAGATTTTTGAAGAAACACCCCTGGCTCAGGATGGATGAAAATGTATGGTATTCTTATGGCTAAATTTTTGGCCCTTAAACTCTTATCCTAATTGGAAGAACAAGAAATAAATAAAATAATTTATAATTTTACTTTTTCTGATCATTTTTTCCATATTGGATGTTGTGGCCAGGAATATTTCTTGGGCCAAGATTTGCTCACACTCTATTGCCCTACTTCCAGAAAAATTAGCTGATGCATTATTTTCGTTGACTTCCAAAGAATATAGAAGGACACAGACACTTACTTAAAGTCCCCTGAAATAACTGTGTTCAGGTAGTAAACAAAGAACAAAGGACACCAATCCATTATAATCAGCCATCTTCATCAGCCTAATACCAATATTTCTTTTTTTTCCTTTTTTAAAATTAAATTATAGCTGTGTACATTAATGCAGTCATGGGGTACAGTGTGCTGGTTCTAAATACAATCTGAGAATTTTCATCAAACTGGTTAACATAGCCTTCATGTCATTTTCTTGGTTATTGTGTTAAGACATTTATATTCTACCTTTAGAAAGATTCACATGTACCCTTATAAGATGAACCCTTTAATGCAATTATTATTTCTACTTTTCCTTTAGGTATGGGCTGCAAAAAATTTCCTCCCAACCTAATCTAGAAAAAAGAAAATCTTAACTTTTTTCAACCTTATTTGGATCTAAGTTCATAAAACAACCACAAAACCCAGATTGTAAAAGTGACATACACCTAATAAGAGACAAAATACATGACATTGCCTATTTTGGGCAGAGGCTGGAAATAAAAGATGGTGACTGCACAAATGGGTAGATAAGGAAAGCCAAGGGTGGATTAATATATGAAAGGAATACAATTTGGGGTGTTAGATGAAACTCGTACTAGGAATTACTACCTGTAAGAGTTGGGAAAACCTAAATACTTTGAATGGTAGACCTAGTCTAGAGTTCATTCATCACACTGTACTTGTCATGGTCTTGACCCTGTCATCCTTTCTCCTAATTTCTGAATACTCATTCATATTAATAAGTATAGAGTAAAAATTTACAAATATTTCTTTTAAAAGAAATGACTTTTAAGTATACTTAAGCATTGTTTAATTTTTAAAAATATAAATAAATTGAGATGAAACAAATTAAATTAACTTGTAGTAAATTATATATAAAATGTAATATACCTAAATTAATGATATAATAAAGAAAGCAAACATTTTCAGATAAACTTTTTTTCCTCTTTGAAGAAACGGTTGTTCTCTGGGAAATGTCTGACTTTCACCCTTAGTGAAAATAACATGTGTGCCTTCTCTTTTCCTCAAAGCTGTATGTATCATTTCATATCTTTCATGGGATAGTTTAGAGAAAAAATGGGATACAAGTACCTTCACCAATGTTGGAGAGTAAAATTGAAAATTGGAAATTCATATTCTATGCTAAGCTATATTATCAAGTTTGGAAAATAATTATCTAGTTACATCACCTATAAACATAGAATGAAATTTTAGAATGGCTTGAGGTATCCCTTGGGAGCATAATCCTAGAATTTCATAGAAGAGCAGAGTAGTAGTCCTCAGGAACCCAGATTTCATCTCAACACTAAAATTTTTTTTGTTAAATTAGGGATAGGTAGAGATTAAGGTGTAATTACAAAGTTACTAAGTTTACATTTCTAAATTTGCTTATATAGAACAAAGTAAAATAAACATTTAATTTACTTATTTTTTTATTCTTAGGAAACATTTAGCTTTTATCCTAGTATATTTGTCAAATGATAAGATGCTATTCATTGTCTTCATGAAATAACCTTAGTGCTCATATCCAAAATAGTACACACAGATGTGCATATATTTTCACAGACACATACACATAGCATTATCATAGGTGAAGAAGAGGAAATTAACAATTGATAGCAAACTTAATCTGAATTATTTCTACTTTGGGCTGAGTGTGGTGGTTCACACTTGTAATTCTAGGCCTTCAGAGGGCAAGGTGGGTGTATGCTATAGGTCAGGAGTTGCAGACCAGCCTAAGGAAGAGTAGTTCTCCATCTATACTAAAAACAGAAAAAAAAAAATTGCTGAGTGTTATGGTGGCAGTCTGTAGCTCCACCTACTTGGGAGGCTGAGGCAGGAGGATCATTTGAACTCAGGAGTTTGAGGTTGCTATGAGCTAGGCAGTTGCCATGGACTCTAGCCTGGGCAGCAAAACAAACCTTTCCTCTCTAGTAATTTATTTAATAATTTGGTGCTCTGAAAATTCTATTTAACATTTGTAGGTTTCTATGTAAATGAAAGATTATAAGTGAATATGTATATAAATTCATATGCAAGGTTCAAAAACTTTGTAATTAGTTTTTAATGTATATGTAAAAAGCACTGTGGCATTATTGTACCATACTAAGCATGATATAAATGTCTGAACTACTTTTTGTAGAAATGCAATAGTAACAAAACAAGCAGATTTTATAATGTGTGAGGGAAGGAAAGACACTTCAAAGAGTCAGTATTGTTATCTTTGGGGAAAAGAATTAGGTGCTTCCATGTGAAACAAATATTCAGTGCTTTGAACATTTATCTCACATATGCTGAGTAAAAATATTACGTAGTAAACCCTTTTAAGCTTGTACATTGTTGTCAGTCACTGCAAGGAAATGTATAGAGACCTTTAATGTCAAGTACTTTTTTGTTGTTCAAGATCTGCTTTTTTCCACAGTATGAAATGTTGTTTAAATATCCATCTCTGGATTCTTTTCCTGTGAAAATATAAGGTTAAAGACAAAGGACTTCAGACAACTGCATCTGCTTTAAATCCCGGATTTCCAATGAAGAGCCCTGACAGGGCATGCTGCCTACTAACTGTTTCTTTACTACCTGGAAGACTTTCTCCATTTTACCAAAGTGTAATTAGCAATTACATTGAATCCATAGTTTTTTAATAAAAATATGATCAGTATTGACTGTTTTAGTCATTGACTTTTTTTTTGGTTGTCGTACTTTACAGTAAAATAAAATGTTGAAATGGGAGAAATCTGTGTTGAATTCATTCCTGTCATGTATCTAAAAGTTGCTACTTTCTCCTCTGGGATTTTTCTTGCATCAAGAATTTTACATCACTGATATTTTGATGGAAAATTATTACTTTAGTTAGGTACAGGCCAAATAGTCCCTAATTCTAACCTCCTACATACACATTATTGATTCAGATATTAGATAACTTCTGTCACTCTCAATTATCTTAAGGACAGTGTGTGTGTGTGTGTGTGTGTGTGTGTGTGTGTTTGTGTGTGTGTGTGTGTGTGTGGTCTCACTGAGTGAAACAGTGGAATGAAATAAGCCATTTTCTGAAGTTAGTAGACTAGACTTTATCAAATGAAGCAGTGTGTAATGATTAGGGCCCTGATTCCAGAATGAAACTGCAACACCAAAAATATATTGCCAGGACCTGATCAAACTAAAAAGCTCCTGCACAGCCAAGAACACAGTAAGTAAAATCAGTAGACAGCACTCAGAATGGGAGAAGATATTTGCAGGTGATGTCTGTGACAAAGGTTTAAAAACCAGAATCCACAGAGAACTCAAACATATCAGCCAGAAAAGATCAAGTAATCCCATCTCCAGGTAGGCAAGGGACTTGAAGAGAAAATTCTCTGAAGAACACAGGCACATGGCCTACAGACACATGAAAAAATACTCATCATCCTTAATCATCAGAGAAATGCAAATCAAAACCACTTTGAAATATCATTTAACACCAGTAAGATTAGCCCACATCACAAAATCCCAAAACCAGAGATGTTGGCATGGATGTGGAGAAAACAGAACACTTCTGTATAGCTGGTGGGAATGCAAACTAATACCTTCCTTTTGGAAAGAAGTTTGGTGATCACTTAGGGATCTAAAAATAGACCTGCTATTCAATCCTTCAATTCCTCTACTAGGTATATATCCAGAAGACCAAAAATCACTTTATAACAAAGATAATTGCACCAGAATGTTTATTGCAGCCCAATTCATTATTCCTAAGTCATGGAAGAAGCTCAAGTGCCCATCAACACATGAATGGATTAATAAATTGTGGTATATGTACACCATGGAATATTATGCAGCCTTAAAGAAAGATGGAGACTTTACCTCTTTCATGTCTACATGGGTGGAGCTGGAACATATTCTTCTTAGCAGAGTATCTCAAGAATGGAGGAACAAGTATCTTATATACTCAGCCTTACTGTGAAACCAATTGATGGCTTTCATATGAAAGATATAACCCAACTATAGCTCAAGAGGAAGGGGAAAGAGAAGAGGGAGGGAGGGGAGGAGGAGGATGGGTTGCAGGAGGGTAACTGGTGGGACCACACCTATGATGCATTTTATAAGGGTACATGTTAAGCTTGCTAAGGGTAGAATATAAATGTCTTAACATAATAATTAACAATATGCAGTGAAGGCTATGTTAACCAGTTTAATTATTTAAGGTTTTAAGGTTTTTCTTTTTAAAATTTATTTCTTATGTTGGTCTATTTCAAAATATTAAAACGGTACAAATTTGTTGTTATATGCATAGCTTTTATAATGCTTGAGTCAAAGCTCGGGTCCATCACCCAAGTACTGTTCATTATACCTGATAGATAGCTTTCTACATCTTCCTTTCCTCTCCCTGCCTTTTCTTTGAATTCTAATGACTTATGAACACAGAAATGTTTCTAATGAACATATGAACACAGAAAGAAGTAAAAGTTAATTAAAAATTATTAGAAAAGACTTGTGGGCTTGGTGCCTGTGGCTCAAGCGGCTAAGGTGCCAGCCACATACACCTAAGGTGGCGGGTTTGAATCCCCAGCCTGGGCCCACCAAACAACAATGATGGCTGCAACCAAAAAATGGCCAGGCGTTGTGGTGGGTGCCTGTAGTCCCAGCTACTTGGGAGGCTGAGGCAGGAGACTCACTTGAGCCCAGGAGTTGGAGGTTGCT
>CAUYTI010126154.1:0-22720 GCA_963575145.1 Galago senegalensis
TCTCTTTTTTTTGAGACAGCTTCAAGCTGTCCCCCTGGGTAGAGTGCCATGGCATCACAGCTCACAGCAACCTCCAACTCCTGGGCTCAAGCGAGTCTCCTGCCTCAGCCTCCCAAGTAGCTGGGACCACAGGTGCCCGCCACAACGCCTGGCTATTTTTTGGTTGCAGCCGTCGTTGTTTGGTGGGCCTGGGCTGGACCCGCCACCTTAGGTGTATGTGGCTGGTGCCTTGGCAGCTTGAGCCACAGGCACCGAGCCTTCCCCAGTATTTTTGCCCGTGTCCTAAGGAAGACCAGCTCAATGGCCTGCTTCTGCTTTCACTGCTTTTCATGAACGTGTTCATTTATTCCCACTGTGATACTCAGAAAAATGCAACCCTAGAAATGTGTTCTTGTTTTAAGAACAAACCGTATGTGAAAACCCTCTTGGTTTGTTCTCTGACTTTCTCTGGTGGACATCAGAGTGACAACTAACCTCGGGCATGAAAATTTTTTAGGTGAGAAAAATTTTTCAAATAGTGATTTTGTGCACTACAAAACAAGGAATCCCACTGAGGGAGGGACTTGGTCACTGTAGACTGTGTCCACTTTGCCATTGACATTAGGGGTTCTTTGTAATAATAATAATAGTATTGATAATGACTCCTCTTCATATGCTCTCTACTGTTTGTAAGTATTCTCATAGACACGATCCCATTTGTCCTGTAATTGATTAGGAAGTATTAAGTAAAATCATAATAATATGTGACTGTTTTTGACCCAAAAAAGGTAATTTCCAAAGGTTTAACTAAACAGAAAAGGCTGGTACTAATGACTACTCCATCTACATGCTGCACTCAAAGGGCCGTGTGCATTGTCATTTGCTAGAGTGTGAAATGCTGGCTTATTTTCTGATGCTTGAGCTTCTTCCTGAGAGTGAGAGGGTTCGGGCATGTGAAGCTTTCCATTGTAAGGCAGGGACAGTCCTGGGCAAACTGCATGAGTAGGTCATGCAGCCCACTCCCTGTCACCCACGTGGCACCTGGTGACTGAAGCTGCTGTGTTCTTCCAGGGTTTACCGTTAATCATGCTGCCCTTGGTGACTTGTCTTCTCCCACAGGGCACCAAGCTCCAGCCGTGGCAGGTCTGCCTTCCCAGACCTCACCTGCTCTTCATTCATATTTTTATAGGTGAGGCTTAAATTAGAGAAAGCTCCTGTTACAAGGGAAAGAAAACTAGACTAGAGATCAGAAAGCCAGACTCCATGTTTTACTCACTGTGGGACCTTGGGTAAGAAATTTGTTAATGTCAAATCTGTTTTCTTGGTTGTAAAATAGGGATAATAATTCCTATCCCGTCTACGTGACAGAGCCATTTTGAGATACCGTGAGACAACGCCTGTGAAAATAAACGGAAAAATGTTAAACAAGGATAAAGAAATGATGAATGCACTCATTTATTATTTTAGAATAAACTTTCTGAATAATTAGATTTAGGAAGCCTGTCTAAACTTTCTTGTCTCGTCTCTGTCTCTATAGCCGTGATTTTCAACCAGCGTGGGGTGAAAAAAAAAATTTTTTTTTTTTTTTTACAAAGCTACTTTTAATACTTTGGGGTGAGCCCCACAGGAATAAAAAACACTGGGACGGGGTAACCCCCTCACCTCCAGGAGTGGTCCAGGGGGAGAGAGGCTACCTGAGGGAAAGGAAGCACAAAAGCGACCCGCTGCAGACTCAGGGCAAAGGGAAGCCATCGGTGCTGGGACCTGCGAGCGAGCGTGGTGCGACTGGCTCCCCGCACACAGGCAAAGGCAAGAAGGTTGGACCCGAAGCCACAAAGCTACTTGGGCTCCCCCTTCTTCTCCTTTGCCTTTTTCTGCTTCTGCTGCGTGATCTCCGAGTCCCTCTGCTTGCGGGCGGCAGCAGAAAGCCCGTCATCTCGGCGCTTTCCCTTAACCGAGTCGCTCTGCTTTTTCATATTCTTCTGGCGGGCGAGCTCACGCTGGTTACCGCGGGTCATGGCGACGGCAGCAGCTCCGGCCTGCCTCCCTTCCGTTCCCTCGTTCTATCCCACGTTGCAGACCCCCAGGGTGAAAATTTTTAAAGATCATTAATAAAATTATTTTTGAAAAAAGTTCAAACTACAGTAAGTGCATTCTTTTGCTTACGCTGTTTTTTTAAATCAACATAATTTAAGTGTGCAGTGAAAGTTTAACTATAGATTCAAGTGTGCCCGAGATAAAAAGGGTCGAAAAACACTGCTCTGTGGATTTCCCTTTCACCTCCTGGGCCTTTTTTATTTGCCCTAAGCCCTGGCAGCTGGCCTTACCTGGTGGTTAGCTATCTGCTATCCCCTGCTGTGGCAATGATGCATTGATTGTTCTATAAGGAAACCTCAGCCCTACATCTCGTCCTGATTCAGCATTGAAGTCTCCCTTTATTATTATTATTATTATTATTATTATTATTATTATTATTAAGATGGAGCCTCAAGCTATCCCCTTGGGTAGAGTGCTGTGGCATCACGCTCACAGCAACCTCCAACTCCTGGGCTCAAGCGAGTCTCCTGACTCAGCCTCCCAAGTAGCTGGGACTACAGGCGCCCACCACAACCCCTGGCTATTTTTTGGTTGCAGCATCATTGTTGTTTGGCAGGCCCAGGCTGGGGATTCGAACCCGCCACCTTAGGTGTATGTGGCTGGCGCCTTAGCAGCTTGAGCCTTGAGCCACAGGCGCCAAGCCTCCCTTTATTATTACTTAGAAACTCTATAGTGTTTAAAATCTCATTATTACTGACTTGGTTTAACTTTGTTGATTATATAATGATGCATTACCTTTTGTACAAATGTGTTCCATGAATGTAGACCTCCCTCACAGAGAATTAGGATTTTCTCTGCTTGGATATTTCCTTTGTTGTACTACCCCTACTCTGCCATGCCGATCTCTGGTCCACAGGCTTAGATTTACACTCTCTAGATTACATCACAGTCACTTCCTCCACCAGCTGTGGAGACTTCCTGTTCAGTGAGGGCTCCTTGAAGATGAAGCTTCTAATTTCCCCCTTTCTTACAGTACTATGGTAACACAAATATTTTGGTTGCCCTCTGTTTCCTTTATTTTTCTGTAGGTGTGGGGGCCAATTATGAGGGGTCTTCAAAAAGTTCATGGAGGCCAGGCATCATTGCTCTTTGGCTGGCCCTATAGTTCTGTTCATTCTTTCTTTTAGCTTCATTTGGCTGATGGCCTTACCACAAGGTCAACATGATGGCAAATTTGAGCTTTTACTTGTACAAGGGCCTTTTCCCACACTTTGGTGTGTATCCCTTCTTTCTCACTGTTTATCCTACATATCTTGTCTCCTACCCAGATACTGAATTCCCAGAAGGCAATAATTGTCTTTTTCTTAATTTCCTGAACATATCCTGGGGGGTTCTTACTTCCTTGGCTGACATAGAGTTGAAGATAGTGAAACAATGATTACTTTATTTATTTTCAACAAATGGTTGAACAGTATTTTGTGAAAATCTTTCCAACTTGGTTTGGAATATGTTGCCTAAAAAAATCCTTCTGATAACACATTTATGAAGTTATAGATAATTTTAGCTAAGTTTCATCATATACTTTTTGTTCTCATCCATGGGAATGTTGCTTTCATTCTCATTATTTTGGAAACTTTTGTAGCTTTGAAAAATGTGTAGAAAATGTGAAAATATCAATTTTAAGAGTAAAGCTCATGAAACTATTCACAGCCAGCCCATCTGGTTTCCAGGTATTAAATCATTTGGGTTATTTATTCATTATTTTATTCAATAAACTTTTATTGAGCACTCTTGTTTTAGGTGTTGATTTTAAAACAGGAAGTATAAAGTGTACTCATAGAAGGTGCTGTGATTGTCTAAAGGAGGTACCTTTATTTGAATTGGAAAGGTCCAGAAAGGGTGGGTTTGGGAGGGGCATTCCGAGTTGAGGGGACATCTGGTGGGAAGGCTCACAGGTGGGAAATAGCATGTGGGTTTGGAATGATTGGGCCTGAGATGAGGGTGGTTGGCAAGAGAGAGTATAGAGAAGTGGATAAAGAGAAGGCTGTTGAGACTGGCAGGGTTCACATTATGAGGACCTAAGTGTTCTAAACTAAGGAGTCGAATTTCTCCAAAAAGCCATGGGGGAATCACTAAATGATTGCAAAAATAGTTTAATTAGGTGAACATTTTAGACTACTGGATTGTCATGGTGAATA
Organism: Galago senegalensis; assembly: GCA_963575145.1. NCBI lineage: Eukaryota > Metazoa > Chordata > Mammalia > Primates > Galagidae > Galago > Galago senegalensis. Next base: position 4,215 of record CAUYTI010126154.1, read on the forward strand.
TATCACACTTGACCCTTGGACAATGTAGGAATTAGGAACACTGACTCCTGCACAGTCAAAAATCTGCATTTAAGTTTTGATTTACCCCAAACTTAACTACTAATAGCTCACTGTTAAAAGTCTTATTGATCACATAAACAGTTGATTAATACATATTTTGTATGTTATATGTATTATATCCTATATTCTTATAATAAAATAAGCCAGAGAACAGAAAATGTTATTAAGAAAATCATAAGGAAAAGAAAATATATTTACTATTAAGTAGAAGTGGATCATCATAAAGGTCTTTATCCTCATCTCTGTGTTGAATAGGCTGAGGAAGAGTAAGAATCTTGCTGCCTCATGGGTGGCAGAAGTGGCAGAGGTGGAAGGGGAGGCGGGAGAGGCAGGCACACTTGGTATTACTTTCATTGAAAAAACTCCACCGATAAGTGGACCTGCACAGTTCAAACCCATGTTGTTCAAGGGTCAACTATATTTCAGGTGAGGCAGGATGAAGCTTGCACAAAAGCTTTCTCTGAGAAATGGAGATGGGGAATGATTATCTAGAAGGTAGAATCAACTGGGGTGGTGGGAGTAGGAGAAATTAAGGATGACTTCCAGGTTCATTTTGGTTTGGGTGGCCAGGTGGATGGATATTTGGTCATTTACTAAGATATATAATAAGAAGTATATTTTGTGCAAGATGTGTTCTATTTTGACATGGTAAATTCTATTGGCAGTTTGGGTTGGAGAAGATATGAACTTGATAGATAACCACCAGACAGGTGCATCACAGGTTTTGAAGTCTTGATCTGGCTGAGGCCATCAAGGAGACTCTAGAGGGTGAAAAGAGCAGAGGATGGAGGATGAAGCCCTTGGAACACTGACATTTTAGTAGTGACTAGAAGATGTGACATGTTTAATGAAATTTAAAGAAATGAAATGTTTAAGAGACACTTAAGACCAGGGTGACCAACCATCCTGGTTTGCTCTGGAGTGAGGGGTTTCCTGGGACATGGTACTTCCAGTGCTAAAACTGGGACAAACTATCCTGACTGGTCACTTTACAAAAGAATGTCTAGAAGAGGTGGAAGAAAAAACAGGAGAGTATGATGTGAATTAAGAATGTTCAAAGGGCCCTCCCGCACCCTTGCCTCTTCTTTCTCCTTCTCTGTCAGCTGTTCGGACTTCACTGCTCCAGCTTTCAGGGCACGTTCCATTCTTTTAGCCTGCGACCAGCAGAGAGAAAAATAGAAGTTTTTTTTTTTTTTTTATCTGCTCCATGAACACCCCGAGGTGAGCAAAAACAATAAATTTTAACAATAAATTTATTTAATTTAAATAAATTTCTTTATGTGGGAAATTGTGCACATTCAGGCCAGTCAGTGTGGCAACCAAATTGGTGCCAAGTTCTGGGAGGTGATCAGCGATGAACATGGCACTGACCCCACCGGCACCTACCATGGGGACAGCGATCTGCAGTGGGATGGAATCTCTGTCTGCTACAATGAAGCCACAGGTGGCAAATACCTTCCTTATGCTATCCTGGTGATCTAGAAACTGGGACCATGGACTCTGTTCGCTCAGGTCCTTTTGGCCGAGTCTTCAGACTAGACAACTTTGTTTTTGGTCAGTCTGGGGCAGGCAACAACTGGGCCAATGGCCTCTATACAGAAAGGGCTGAGCTGATTGATTCAGTCCTGGATGTAGTATGGAAGGAGGCAGAGAGCTGTGGCTGCCTGCAGGGCTTCTAGCTGACCCACTCTCTGGGTGGGGGCACAGGTTCTGGAATCGGCACACTCCTTATCAGCAAGATCTGAGAAGAGTATCCTGATTGCATCATGAATACCTTTAGTGTGGTGCCTTCACCCAAAGTGTCTGATACCGTGGTTGAGCTCTATAATGCCACCCTCTCTGTCCATCAGTTGGTAGAGAACACTGATGAGTCCTACTGAATTGACACCGAGGCACTTTACCACATCTGTTCTGTACTCTAAAGTTGAGCATGCCAACTTACGGGGAGACATGAACTACCTTGTCCCAGCCACCATGAGTGGTGTCATCACCTGCCCCCCTTTCCCTGGCCAGCTCAATGCTGACCTCTGCAAGCTGGTAGTCAACATGGTGTCCTTCCCATGTCTCCACTTCTTCATGCCTGGTTTTGCCCCTCTTACCAGCCGTGGAAACCAGCAGAATTGGGTTCTCACTGTGCCAGAACTCATCCAGCAGGTCTTTGATGCCAAGAACATGATGGCTGCCTGTGACCCCTGCCATGGCCGATACCTTACCATGGCTGCTGTCTCCCATGGATGTCCATGAAGGAGATAGGTGAGTAGATGCTCAATGTGCAGAATAAGAATAGCGGCTACTTCATTGAATGGTGCCCAAACAATGTCAAGACAAGCTGTCTGTGACATTCCACCTCGTGGCCTCAAGATGGCAGTCACCTTCATTGGCAGCAGAACAGCACAGCCATCCAGGAGCCCTTCAAGCGCAACTCAGAGCAGTTCACTGTCATGTTCCACTGGAAGGCCTTCCTCCACCAGTATACAGGTGAGGGTATAGATGAGATGGAATTCACCGAAGCTGAGAGAAACATGAATGACCTTGTCTCTGAGTATCAGCAGTACCAGGATGTCACCGCAGAAGAGGAGGAGGTGAAGAGGCTGAAGAGGAGGCCTAAGGCACAGCCCCATCATCTCAAGCTTCTCAGTCCCTTTAGCCTTCTTCCTCAACTACCCCTTTCCTCTCCCTCAGAATTCATGTTTGCTGCCTCTTAACTTTTTTTTTTTTCCTTTTGGGGGGTCTAGAACAGTGCCTGGCACATAGTAGGTGCTCAATAAATACTTGTTTGTTGAATGTCTCCTCTCTCCTTCCACTATGGGAAACCTAGATTTCTGCATTCTAGGTAACCCTATATACCCTTCTGGTGCCTGTTCCTCCAATCTGTCCAGTTAATATTACTTCCGTTTGTAAAATAATTCTCTAAGAAGCTGGGTCTCATCCAAATTCCATTTATTTGAGAACCAACTGAATGCTGAATGCAGATGATGACCATCATCTTATGCCCAGGTAGTTGGGAGGGAGTAGAAAGTAAGAGTAGAAGTAACTCCAAGGAAGGGGGTGGGAGTTTTTTCATCCTAGAATAGTTTTAGAGAGGGAAATCCAGAATATGTAGTGATAACTACCAGGTATGTCCAGGTTCCATCTCTCAGCTTCAAGGGAGGTATTAACAGTATTATCTTCATTTTCAATCTCCCTCCAAGCTCTGTCCTTCGGAGCATTTTTTCCCCCAATGGGATCCTCCTCTCTTAATACTTCACCTCACTGATACATTGGATTCCTTCCTTTCCCCTGAAAGGAGAAGGGGATCAGGAGGGGAGAGAGACCAGTCTTGGTCCCCAAACTTCCAGAAATGCCCTCCCCATACCCACCTTTTATTATCAACAAAAATGTAATATCCCTGATTATGTGGGAAGGTATGTGCTGCCACCTAAATGGGTCACTTCACTCCCCAGAGAGGGGACAGGACACCCTCTGTTTTTTGCAACATCTCATCTCTTCCTTTTGCAGTTGCCTTTTTTCTCCTGACCTTTGGTTTTGTCCTATCCTATACTTCAGATTTCTATTTTGTGTTGAACTTGCTGCTTTTTTTTCATATTGAAAAAGATGACTTTGCCCCAAGAGCCAAAAATAAATGGGAATTGAAAAAAAAAAAAGAATGTTCAAAGGAAGAAATAGCTGCCAATGATGACAAAAGTTGCAGAGATCACGTCAGATCAGCATAGAAAGTATCATCTGAATTTGGGAGGGGGAGCAGTTTCAGGAGCGTTTTAATATAGAAGTCAGATTTCAAGAATTGAGTGCAGGAACTCATGAAAAGTGCAAACAGAGATGGGGGATCTTTTGGGGAGGTCATGAAATGAGATTTTGGTCATTTTGCAATCTTGATTAATTTATACTCACTTATCCTAAAACATACAAGAGAAGAGAAAATAATCTCAGGTTCCTAGGAGAGGGAAAGATAAGTTTTCTGCTGTTTCTATGCTGAAATTATTTCTGGTTATGTTTTGATAAGATATGATCCCCTTAGAGAACATGTTTTTAATTATTTGAACCAAGGGTATATACTCCCTGGGTCTTAAATCTCATTGAGTTTGTTTAAGAAGTGGTTCTTCTTCATTCTCCTTTCCATAAATTGTGTAGCCTCTGATAGTTCTTCCTCTACACATTGTCTACACAACTGGAAAATGAATAATTGGCAGTTTTGACATGTCAGAGTTCTTAGGATAAGAGAGATAGGCATTTATACCTGAGCCAACAATTATTATACACTTAAAAATTTGTTAAGAGAGTTGACCTCATGTAAAGTGAGTCTCAATTTGGAAATTAAACTCTGGTTGAAATTGGTGCTTGTTATTGGCAGTAGAATTAACGACTATATTGCCCTTTTATTTCTAAAGACGATTGAATTGGACACCCTGTGGTTCTAGGAGGATGAAGTCCTCTGCATATAATGTAAGCAGAAGAAGTAGTTGCAGTTGAAAATCTTCTATGAACTCTTTGAAACTCTAAACCATAATTCTAGGAAGGTTTGGAGGCTTCTAAATAGCAAGGTCAATTTCAGGGAAAAAGAAATATTTTGGTTTTTTTGGTCAAGTTCTTAAATTCTAGGAATAGTCTCTTTCTTAAATTAAGGGTTAATAAATCATTGTGCAGAGAGGATACTCTCAAAGTGATCTCTAGTTTTTCCTTATTCTCCATTGCTTTTTGGGAGCCAATTCTGATCAAATGTAAGAGGGCTTGAGTGGAACCTCTTTTTCTGGCTATTTTCTAAGCCTCTTTTTCTTCCTGAACTGTGTGGCCAGCACCCTGTACTTGGATTAAAATCTGGAGCCTGCTTCATTGAAACCCTACCAAAGGATCGCTTGCATTCCCAGCATATAATTGGGAATATTCATCAAAAGAGACTTACCTTTTAGTGCCCAGTTTTGGTCATTGCTGCTACATGATCTTCTTTATCATTGAGGAATGGTCCATTTGGTTGACTGAAGGTGGGTTTCTTTGCATTTTTCAAACTTATCAGGCATCTCTGTTTCATCCAGAAAACCGACAGATCTGTAACAGCAAGCTGCCTGGGCTCTCGGTTGACCTCTGGAGACATAGCATGAAGGAAACGGAAAAGATGTTTATTACTGCCACAGATGTTTATTACTGCCACCATATGGCACACAGAATCTCTAACAGTAGGATGGCCAAGCTCTGCTCTCCTGAAAGGGAGAAGCAGAGCATGTGGTGTGCCAGTGATCTACTGGTTATCCCCATTCCCCTAAAGAGCCTATTCCCCATCTCCTGCTCCCAGTCCAAGCCTTCATCACTCTCTAGGCACCACCATGGAAATGAGAACCTCTCTGGGACCATCACAGTCAAGCCAGACCAAAGGTCACTTCTAAGAGCACAGAGTTCCGTCTTTTCAATTTGAAAGTGCATCTAGCAGGGCTCTTATAAATTTCTGAGCGTCTCCTCCCTTCAACAGGTAGATTGGGAGTAATTGTCTTGGCGATCTAATGGCTGGCTTGATCCATTCTCCCATTCCTGCAACTAGTTCACTGCCTAAGAACAGCACTTCCTCCATTCATCCATCTTCTCCCACATCTCCATGCTCCACATTATCCAACCTTCTCTTGCCGTGGTCCTCCTTCTTGAACATTTTTATGTTCTATGGAGCCCCCAAGCCAGGATACACACACTCTTATAGTCACTATCTCTGCCTTGGACGTTCCTTTATCCTCCATGGCAGTCCTGAAATGGCAGTGTTCTACACAAGCCTCCCAATGGAGGCTACTTGTTACCAACTGTCCTTCATGTCAGTGTTGGGGAATGGGATCAGTGTCACCCTCACACCTCACTACTTCTAGGCCATTAGTCCTTTATCTCTATTGAGGGACCAAGAAGGTAAGAACCTGAAGCCCTTTTTTCTTGGGGTTCTTGACACCAAGTTACCACTTCCTTGTGTCCACCATCATTCAACATTCTGTTCTTTCCTTCTGAGTTACTAGAGAAGCTCTAGGCTTCTTCTCACCACAATCCCCGCCAATGTCCCAGGTGACTTCAGCAACAAAGTGGATAGCTCATCTGCACCAAGTACTTTGGTTCCTCAACTACAATAACCTTCTCTTCCACTCTCCTGAAACTACTTGTTCCCATGGCCAAACCCCTGGGCCTGTCCTTACTTAAAGTTGCTTTGCCTCTAAAATAATATGTTAAGTTCAGCCCTTCCACAGCCTCACACACAGACTCCCAAATTCCAGCTCTTCCTGCTGCTTCCTTCTCACCTTGTCTTCTAAAGTCCTTTATCTCTTTTCCTTACAGTCTGCACAAATATCTAAATATCTCCCAGAGTGCTAGGAAATAATTTTTAGGGTTTTTTTTTTTGATGTTTCTAGGGATATTTTTTGTCTCCACAAAACACTTCTTGTTCTCTGAGTCAGGAATGATTCTTCTTCCCTGCTTCCTCCTCTTGCTCTCATTTACATCTCAACCCAGGTCCCCCTTGGTCCAGGACGGCCTCTCTGACTTCCCCCACACTCCCCCTCCGTTGCTCCCACAGTCATCCTGCTTTCTCCTTTCATTTCACGAGCTACGATTCGCTGACTGTGAATTTGTTCTAACTGCTTATTTTCATTGTAAGCACAGAGAAGACAGCATCACATTCCAACATCTAACACAGGCTCGGTACTTCATATATATCTGTCATATAAATGAATGAATAGATGGAAGTCTCTGGAACATCACTGATGATGAGAGTGAAATACGGAATGAGACTTAGACACTGTCATCTCCAGATGACTGATGCCCCTGGGATTTTGAAAACTTTTTTTTTATCTGAGCCAGATCTGAATTAGTAAAAGAAGAATAGAAAAGAGAAGAAAGAAACAGCTGTGCTTTGCATGCTTGTTCCCATGAAACTTCTGTGTCCTTCTTCAGACTCCAAATGCAAACATGCAAAACCAATCGTAACTCAGACCTGAAGCGATCTCTCCTAATGTCCTCATTCAGGTGACATCTGAAAGATGGGACATCCCCCCCCCACCACATGCTTGTCAAACCGGTGAAACCTGAATAAGGTCACTGGATTTTATAAATGTTGATTTCTGGTTGTGAAAGATGTTACCGTTGGGGAAAATGGGGTGAAGGGTTTATGGGATCTCTCTGGATTATTTCTTATAACTGCATGTGAATCTACAATTGTCTGCAAATAAAAAGTCAAAAAAATGAGAAAAAGAATCTGACAGACATGTGAGTGTGTGTGGAAGTGTATGTGTATGACTGCGTGAGTTTGCATGCGTGTGTGAGTGTATGTGAGAGTGTGTGAATGTGAGTTTGCACGTGTGCATGTGTGAGTGTGCATGAGTGTGTGTGCACGTGTGAGTGTGACAGTTGGGATGTAAAACATGGGGTGGGTGAGGCGTGTCCAGGTGTACTCAGCTGAATAGTACCCCCTCATCAGTCTTCCCAGAACCGCAGAAAGAGACCTTATTTGGAAAAGTGTCTTTGCACAGGTCAGAAGTTAAGATGGAGTCCCACTGGACTAGGGTGGACCCTCATCCCAGGGGGCTGCTCCTATGAGAGGAGAGAACAGACACAGGAAAGAAGGCCTGCAAAGACGGAGGCAAAGATCGGAGTTATTGGGACCACCAAGGCTGTCTGACAACCACCAGAAGCTAGAAGAGGGAAGGAAAGATTCTTCCCAGGAGCCTTCCTAGGGAGCAGGGGTCTGCGGACAGCTTGATTTCAGACTTCCAGCCTCCAGAACTGGGAGAGAACAAATCCTTGTGTTTGTGGTAGTCAGTTACAGCAGCCCTGGAAGACTCATTCGCGGAGAGCAGCGATTTTGTGTCACTACAGTTATTCTTCCTAAACGCTCGTTTTCCCTCCATGGCACAGAACAAGGGACATCAGCCTCCTCCCCTTGTCAGCTCTCCTCCCTGCCACCTGTCTTCATTTGAGTTAGAAGGAGAATTGAATAACCCCAGGAGTGGAACCCAGCAGCACCACTGCTTTTGATCCTGTTTGCACAGGTTAATAACACGCAAAGCACAGTCAGGGAACTTAATATACATTAGCTCTAATCCTTACTATAAACTTACCAAATAGGCAGTATTATTATTTCTGAAATGAAATGACCCTTCAGAGATCACTTCTTACACGTGATCTGATTTATATGGACACAGTTTGCCTGTATACTTAACATCTGGTCAGAGTCTTCTCTTCCAGAGAGAAGGCACATTTTCAGTGTGCCTAGAACACCTAGCTCTGGCTATCAAAGAAGAAGCAGCGACGTTCAGTGATGCTCCATAGTGTGCTTTCTAGCCCAAATAAAACTTTATTAACATGCAGGAGACACTTCAGATATGCAAGTCAGCTTTTGTTAGTCCACACAATCCCCTTTTCACGACACTCACACATAGGTCACTATGAAAGTTTTGAAGCAGACCGTGTTATGATCCATTATTTTCCTGTAACAGTAACACAGTCAACAACGTTCTTTCTGATTCATCTGTGCAAGTCTCAACTTGTTCAGCTTATCTGTGTTGCTGAGAGGGCTTTAATTTGTTTCGGCTATGTGGATTTTATGCTTTCTGATTTTTGTGTGTCTCAAAACTTTTGTAATGACCCATACATACCCAGACTCCCTGCAGCAGGGGGCCCTGGCACACAGCTGTCACTCTATGGACTGTCCATCCAATCAAAGGCTCTTCTCATGTTATCCTACCTGTTGGCAATGGTGCCTTGGGGACTGTGCAGTGATTGGACAGTCACTGTGGGGACAGGACCTGTGCCTCGCGCCTGCCACTCATGGAGGATGGTGGTGGTGCTTTAAGTCACTCAAGCAAGCTTAAGAACAGGAAACCTGCTGTTAAAAACGAAACAACAATTGACTAAAGTGAAAAACAGATCTCAACCTTCCCATTAGAGTTTAAGGTAAAGAAATTTTCAGATGCAAAAGGATGTTTCTGATAAGCTATTTATAGAATGATTAATACATTTTTAGTAACTAAAGTCAGTAGGGGCAGCTAAGAAATACTTCAGATCATGATATATAACCCAAGTACTGGAAGATCTATCAGAACTTTTGTTGTTCCCAACTCAGCAAGGTTGAAAAGTGTAATTATAGAATGATACCATAGGTCTTTAGTTTTCATTTATAAATTGTTTTTTTCAAATGTGGACTAAGGCAGATGTTTCTGAGATAATTAAAGCCCACTAAGGCTCAGTGCTTGTAGCTCAGTGGCTAGGGCGCTGGCCACATACACCAGGGCTGGCAGGTTGGAACCCAGCCCAGGCCTGCCAAACAACAATAATAACAACTGCAACAAAAATACAGCTAGGCTTTGTGGTGGGTGCCTGTAGTCCCAGCTATGTAGGAGGCTGAGGCAAGAGAATCTCTTAAGCCCAAGAGTTTGAGGTTGCTGTGAGCTGTGATGCCACAGCACTCTACCAAGGGTGGCATAGTAAGACTTTGTCTCCAAAAAAAAAAAAAAAAAAAATTAAAACGCACTGAAATGTGAAGTCTGACTCTCCTGTTAAAAAAAGTCCAACCTAAATTGCAGTAGTGGGAAACAGGAAAAAACAAATACCTCCCTGCCCAGTGGATCCTTCATGCTAGTTCATTAGATTAAAACTTTAAAAATGCACATACAGTTGCTTACTGGGAAAAGGAGTAGGAGTGGGTTATGGGTAATCTGAAGTGCTCTTAACAAGGAAAACAAGAGGCTCAGCTGCCACTCATGTTTTTGTTTAAAAGATAAGCACTGGGATTTATTTATCTCTGTCTTTTCTTGGATAGTGTAGCATAATAGGACACTTGTGTCAGCTAGGCAAAGGCAGCAATTTAGTGGTGCTTCTGTAGGCTTCTTTTCTTTTGGGGTGGAATCTTTGAATATCAAGTCCTTTAGAAGAGTATGCACTTAGACTGGAACGAGGAAAGCTATTGTCATCCTGAACTACATTCTTCAGAACTGTGGTCCCTGGGCTGCAGACGGATACGGTCCATGGCCTATTAGGAACTGGACTGCAGAACAGGAAGGGAGTGGTGGGTGAGCAAAATTTCATCTGCATTTATAGCCGCTCCCCATTGCTGGCATCACCGCCTGAGCTCCCCCATAAGTCAGGTCAGCAGTTGTATTAGATTCTCATAGATGTGCAAACTCTGATGTCAACAGCACATGTGAGGGATCTTGGCTGTGGCTCTGTGTGTGAATCTAATGCTTGATGACCTGGGTTGGAGCTGAGGTGGGGATGCTGGCACTGGGGAATAGATACAGATAAATAAATAAATACAAATACAGATTATCATTAGCAGAGAGGTTTGACTGCACAGAGACCATAATAAATCAACTGCTTAAGACTCATTCATATTAAAACCATCTCCTCTTGCTCCTCTATCTGTAGAAGAATTTTCTTCTATAAAGCTGGTCCCTGGTGCCAAAAAGGCTGGGAACTGCTGCCTTAAAACACTAAAAGTCTATCAGATGGTAATTGTGGACCTGAAAACAGTATCTGTGTTTAAATTATTGGGGCATTTATTGCTACAGTTGGAGTTTATTTATTTGGGTTTAAATGTGAACATATTATTCTGACATGGTTTTCAATTTGTCGATCAAAAATACATTCTTCCATTTAAGAGGTACTTACTATCTTCTGTAGGTACCTTCTGTGCTACGCTATGGAGAATATAAATGAAGGATAGTTATTTCTGTTATCAAAGAGATGACAAATAAAGATGGAGGGGGGAGGTAGGGGGAAGATGTTGGTTTTCTACATACCAGGTACTGTTCAAAGTACTTTATATGCATGAACTCTTTTAATTTCCCATAACCCTTGGAAACAGGTAATAGTTTAAGCATCATTCTTTAGTTAAAGAAGCTAAAGTTGGGAAACTTGCCCAAGGCCAGACACCTACAAGTGCTAAAGTCGAGCTACAAACTCAGGTGAGCTAACCCTACTTTATATTATACCTCAAGTTGGGCAGAACACATACACCTCAATCACCTACATCATTAATGATAATAAATAGCAACTGATAATCCTTAACAGCACCATGGCAGCCTCATGATAAGTGGGGAGATCACCCTGGGTTCAAACAGTTAAGGAAGGTTTCATGATACGAAAGGAAAACTAGATCCAAACAGATGGGTCCTTTGCATCTGGATTTGCATCTGTATCAGTTTGTTGGAGAGGTCCAAGCACTCTGGGGGAACAACCTGTGTTTAATCCATTGTTTCTCAGCCTTAATTGACTATGAAGCCATTTTTCTTTAATAGGGAACACTTAACAAACATCTTTTGGCACACACATTTTTATGCAATTTGGAAAACATTAGCTTAGGAGAACTACATTTAATTTAGGGCATCTATTTGCAGAGTCTCTCTTGGTGTCCTCAGCTTCTGCCATCAGTGGTCAGAAAGGATCTGATAAAGAAGTTACTAGGGGGCCAGGCATAGTGGCTCCTGCCTGTAATTCCTGCACTCTGGGAGGCCAATGCAGGAGGATTCCTGGGGGCCAGGATTTTAAGACCAGCCTGGGCAACATAGCAAGATGCTATCTCTACAAATAAAACAATACAAAAAATTAGATGGGCATGGTGTATGCCTGTAGCCCTAGCTACTTGGGAGGCTGAAGTGGGTTTGCTCCCAGAAGTTTAAGGTTGAGGCTGAGTGAGCTATGACTGCATCATTGCACTCCAGCCTGGGTAACAAAGAAAGACCCTGTCTCTAAGAAAAAAAAAAAAAAAAACAAAAACAAAAAAAAAAAGAAAGAAAGAAAAGAGAAAAAAAAATAAGAGGTTATGAGAGAAAGGACTACTGGGAACCTCAGAGAATTTGTAGGGTTTGCATAGAATTCGTGAAAACTTGACAGGTTGTAAAGTTTTGCTTATTTAACTAAGCCTTCTCTCTAGCCAGGGTTGTATTCTTGTCAACTTTAGGAGAGTCTTAGGTTAGTCAGTCTAGTTCTTTCTGGCTGCGCTGAGGAGTATTTACTTTAAAATTAGAAGAAATAGTCCTTCATTCATCCCTTCGTTTTATCAGTCTATTCTGGGTACTCCAGGGACACTGTCTTCTTTCTTTAATCATTTTTTACAGTATTTTGCCCATAACAGAAGGATTATTTTATGACTAAGTTGGCCACTTGTAGTTATAATCATGCTCAATGTTCGTTAACGGGTCATGTGTTTTCAATTGCATAAAAATTGGCACAGCCTGCAGAAAGTTAAAGATGCATCCCAACTCTGACTTCATAGACACGTTTTCTTTCAATGATGTAGGAATTTACTCCCTTTCTGCTACAAATTGTGCTGTATGTTATTTAAGTTTGACCTCACAATCACCCCAGGAGTTAGATGTTACCATCATTTAATACATGAGGAGATGGAGGCTCAGGGAAGATTAAATTAATTGCCTTAGGTTAAACAGCTAATCAAGGAGAAATTTAAATTTTGGTCTATTTGATTCCAAAGCCCACAGTTAAAAAAACTCTATAATATTGCTTCCCTAAAAGGGAAAACAATATACTGAAGATGAAATCAGTACTTAGGATACTAGAATTTGAAGCCTTTCGGACAATTGAACTGTTACTTAGATGGTTGACAAGGCCATCATGCATTTTCGAACCATATCAGCTAAAATTTAAGTTTACAAAAATAATCTCTTTGGCTCAATTAGGAGTGTGATTTCCTAGTGTGAAATCACTAGAACTTCTTTACTACATCCCCCCCATAAGTTCTCCCCTTTCTTACCCATATGTAAATGACTGTTAAATTTTTATTTGTTTGTTTGTTTGTTTCCAAGTTTTTATTGTTGTTGTTAAGAGGAGAGAAATTCTATCTATTGAAAATCTACCAAGTACCAGACAGTGTGCTTGGGGCTTTTGTATGCAATCTTTTAATTGCCATAATACTGCTATAAAAGGCATTATTGTCTGGAAATAATTTCATACTGGTTTTAGGAACTTCCCTTTAGTTCCAGAATAAGTTAGTGACAAAACCAGCATGGGGACCCATTCCTGTCCTGGCAGCTGATCTGTTCTCTATCATGGTGTGCTCCAGCAAGGAGTTTTGGCTGTATTTGAGCAATCATATGTGTTTCACAAATTATCTAAGAGGCATTCACCAATAATGCCTCGACTCTGAATGCTCCTGCAGGGACTGGGTCTTTTTATATCCCAATCTCTAGCACAACATCTGGCACATAGAAGATCCTTAATCAATATTTATTTAATTGACATGTAACTGCTTGTGCAGGCTTGCCCTAGGCAATGTTTCAGCTAGGTTTGCATGTAATGTTTAAAAGCCATGTCTGATCTTCACTTGAAATACTACTGGGGTCTCCCTTTGACTTTGGCCTTATAATATAGAACACCCATGAATGACAAAGTGACTTTGCATTCAAATATGGGGAGGCATTAAGGAATCAGTGGGAATTCTGAATGCAAATCTTAAAGCAGATAGGGGAGAATACACAAAGATACAGGGTGCTTCTGGGAAACACGGGTGGTCGTCTTTGCCTCCTCTGTTTTGAGGTAGATTTAGAACACTCAGTTGTCCTGCAGGAACCATTCTATTCTTCTTCGCCTCTTCCAATCCCCAAATGTGAGGCCACGTTTTCTACAAATAATTCTTGCATTGAGTCTGCTATGTTTTTACAACCTAAAATGTTGTACCTTATTCCCTTTTATGTATGAGTTTGACAAATGTGAGCCAGAAAAATATTAGGACTCTGGGTAAACGTAGAGCAGAATGGTGGCCCGGTTTCCCTAACTTGGCACTAACATCTCCATCCACATGGACGTTTCTGCAGCCCCCAAGTGGAATGAGTCACTTGGTCGGTGTTTGCACTCTGCTCTTGCCTCGAAAGTTTCCTCTCTTGAGCAGTGGGTCCTTTGGGTTGAATCCAATTGGTTGGCCGGTAACATGTTACCTGGGGAGAATCAGGATATTTTCATATTATGTACTTTTTAAGAAATTATCTTTATTTTTAATTGTTCATTTAGACATGCCAATGAATATTCAGGCCACATTTTGAGCAAAACTCACAAGGTGGTTTTTTTCAAACCTCACATGTATACACGAAATGACAGAATTTTAAGGGTTTGCTTAAAAGAACAAAGCAGAAGAAATACAGTGAGGTGCAAGCCCATAACCAAATTCAAATCAGTGAGCAGATCTGCTTCAACATAAGAAAAGATTGCAAAACAAGTCTGTGCTTTGTAGGAAGCACTATCTGTAGACAGGGTTGCAGGACACACTCCAAATCCCTTTGTGGGAAGCTATAAGCAGGGAGAAACAGAGCCCGGTTTTCAGCCTAGCAGGGAGTTATGGGGAGGCCAGGGTTTCATAAATAAGGTCCTGACTATTCATTGCTGCTATTATTATAAAAGGAAAGCAGGTTTTGCCCATCAGGTCTGGCAGTGATAGTCTCTTTCTGTCTTAATTTGATCTTCACTTTACCTTTAGCTTACTAAAAACAGCCCTTTCTTCTTTCTTTTTTCCTTTCTTCTTGAGCAATGCAAGAATCAAACTTGGTAAGTCACTTTTTTGATGGTCTGTGGGCTAAAAGAATAAGGTTGAAGATAAAACCTATAGATGATCCAATAGCTATGTCCTAATTAGTGACTAAACTCCAATTGAAATATTGCAGGAGAGCAACCAGTAGGCAAGGGAAAATAATTTTTTACATTCTTTTCCTATTCTTTGTTCAGTTTGTTTTGTTTGCTGACCAATGAGGAACTCAAGCAGTCTTCAGACAGTCCAGTGAAGGAGACAGATGCCTCCAGTTTAGGCATCGTCTCATTTTACTTCAGACTTTTACTGTAGTAGTGGCTACTTATTTGGCTTAACCATTGGCTCTTGGGTCGTTTTCTCTGTGGGCTCTTCTTCAAGACCTAATTAGAACATAAGCACTTTTGCCCTATAAACTTGGAAGCGCTAAAGGACATGTCCAATCTTATTTATTCAAATTATAATATAATTGCAATTTATTGCAATTATAATGCCCATTTCCTAGACTTAAGGGAGAGGCCTCATTAGCTAACATAGCGTCTTCTTTCCTATCTCTACTTTCTGGTCTCCAGCAATCGCTTTCCTTCATTTGATCCATAGACAAAAATAAACTACTTAAAGCCCCTCTCTGCGTCATCAAACCCAAAGTAAGAGAGGTTCAGAAAAGGAATACATCCAAGGTATTCTCTTTTGGGCCAAGCTGAGAGCATCAGAATAGTAAAGTGATACAGAAACATTTGTCAGGTCATAGTTATTACAAGAAAAAAAAACCCAACCAGATTTAGTGTTCAGTTTCTGCAACCTCCTTTCTTATCCATATCAAAAATTTCAACTTGTCATTCCCCCATTTCATAAGAACGTTACACTTTCTTTAGCACCATCTGACAATCTCCTACCTTAATGAAAATATGACCAACTTTCCAAAATTTCCCCTAAACCTTAACTCTGCAAGCCTCAGTCTCTCTATAGGAACTTATGATGCACCAGTCAAGTTTCTAACATTTCGTTTGTGTGTTATGAGAAAAAAAAAAACCCCAACCAGTGGCTCTTAGGAAACAAGAGAAGCTGTCATTCTACCAGTTTGAGAAACAGCTTGATCGTGGCAGAAACAATTGTTCTCCCACTACCACACTGTTGAAGGTAAAAAGAAAGGGGATCAACAATTTTTATCGAACATTAATTATGTTAAAACTTCTAAAGGAAAGGTTCGATGCACAGTGTGTAGCAGCCTAGAGAAGAATGCTGTAATGAGCTGATTTTATCGCCAAGTGTTTGCAGAAAAAAAATGGCAACAAAATTCCAAGGTGACCTTGCTAGCGAGAGCCGTAATTAACCACAATGACCTGCCAGGAGGGGAAGGTCTGCTATAAAACTGAAACATTTTCTTGACTTAAATAATATTAACTTCAGCTAAACAGTTGGGGAGTTGTTCACAGGAAGTTAAGGAAAAAGAAACAAATCCAGTTACTGTTAACACCAAAGAAATGCACACCAACCATAAACCAAAGGTACTTTGGTACTGTAGCCAGAACAGACAAATGCGGGGTGTGGGAGCGGGGAATTCCCTGATGGGTAGATGACAAAGTCATAGAAGGTTTTTGAGACAGGCTATGTCTCCTGTGAGGCTGACACACCACCATGTTCCATAACAAAGAGTCACATAAACACAAGCTTATCAGCTGGCTTGTTAAAATACCACTGCTCCGTTGTAAAGTGACTGATTCAGACTTGATGAAGGATCTTGTTAAGCCAAGGAAACGATGCTTGGTGCCATAGTTTAAACACTATGGTCTCAAGCGGAATGCCTGTGAAGTTTCCAACGTGTTTCCTCGACTTTCTTGGGTTTCAGTTTGTGACCTTAGCTGGAAAACACAAAGATGGACATGGGATGGAAGTTCGGAAAGACATCTGTGAGGATTTAAATTGGGCAGCTTTCAGAAGAGGAAAGATGTGTAAGTTAAGGCCTTTATCTGCAAACGACAGTATATTAATAAACTCTATACCATATTTACAAATGCATTCTCTTGTATTAAAACTAACAGTATTCTGTTCACAGTGCCATTGTTTATACAGGTAGCAATCCCATAATACTCATGTATTTTGGCATGGGAATCAGTAGCGTTGGTATTTACAGAACATGTACATGTGAGAATATAAACATGTCACTGAATCCATAAAAGACAGATTGGCTAACGGTGCAAAGGAATGAACTGTACAGCACCTTCCCCTCGGGTCGGGTAGCGAACGTGGTTTCTGAAATTGAGAAGATGCCAAATATCTGCCCCAAGTGGCATAAAGTCAGTAACAAAACAATGAACCCCTTGTCCAAGTTTGGGTACATTGAGTAATCTTAGTTCAAAGTTTTAGATCCATTGTCTACGCATGAAATACAAAAGTTAAAAAGACTCATTATTATTTTTATAATTATTATTAAAATAGAAGGTACTTTCTCCCATGCTCTCATAGGTGCTTTCGCACTAAAGACCAATATCCTCGGAGTTCCAGATGTGCTGGTGTTTTTGTCATGCAGATCAGCAGTCAGATGCAATCTGAAAGTGCTGGAGACTTGGGGACTGCTGCCTGTCCTAGAGTGACCCAGGGCCGGGGGGACGTGGCAGATCACCTCCTTCTCACTCCCAGTGTTCTGGGGGAGGCCGAGCCTGCCCGTGGAATCAGCCCCCACGTCACTGACGAGTTGCTGCTATCCGGCGCCCAGGTGACTCAGGGCTTCTGTACACTTGCAAGAAGGAGGCGAGGCAGGTGACTAGGAGGAGGGTGGTGTTCCAAGAGCCCCAGGCCACAACCCAGAGAGTCCTTCCTCAAGGCGGCTGGGCCAGGCCGGCTACTGGGAGTCGCCCTCCCCCCCAGTCTGCGCCTGGTCCTCAGTCCCCGGGCCTGCGTGGTCACTGCCACTGCCGCTGCCGCTGCCGCCCCTGCTCCTGTGCTGCCGGGGCGACAGGCTCTTCCACTGCGCCTTGTTGTGCGCCAGGTGGCTCAGCATGTTCTCCGACAGCGGGCTGTTCCCGGTGAAGCTGGCCCATTCCCGGAAGAGCGGCTCCACGATGTAGGTCATGAAACCTGGAAGGGGCGAGACCACAGGTCACCAAAGAGCGGAACCCTCTGCCTCCTCCCTCCCTCGCACCTCTGGGGACCTGCTGGGGACTCGGCCCTCAGGATATGAAGGCGAAATAGATACGGTCACTGTCTTCAGTCTGGGGGTTGGGCTTGACACCTTGGGCTTGTCACTAAATTACCTTTTTGTGCCTCGGTTTCCTCATTTGGAAAAATGATCTAAACTTGTAGTGGTTCTCAGCTTTCCTAATGCCGCAGTGTATTTTTTTTTTTTTTTTTTTAGATAGAGCCTCAAGCTGTCACCCTGGGTAGAGTGCCGTGGCTTCACAGCTCACAGCAACCTCCAACTCCTGGGCTCAAGCGAGTCTCCTGCCCCAGCCTCCCAAGTAACTGGGACCAAAGGCGCCCGCCACAATGCCCGGCTTTTTTTTGGTTGCAGCCGTCATTGTTGTTTGGCGGGTCCGGGCTGGGGATTTGAACCCGCCACCTTAGGTTTATGTGGCTGACGCCTTAGCTGGTTGAGCTATAGGCGCCGAGCCAGTTTTTTTTTTTTTTTTTTTGAGACAGTGTCTCCCTTTGTTGCCCTTAACAGAGGGCTATGGCATCACAGCTCACAGCAACCTCAAATTCTTGGGCTTAAGCAATTCGCCTGCCTCAGCCTCCCAAGTAGCTGGGACCACAAGGTGCCCACTACAATGCTCGGGCATTTTTTTGTTGCAGTTGTCACTGTTGTTTGGCAGGCCCGCCAGCCTTGGTGCATGTGGCTGGCGCCTTAACCATCATGCCATGGGCACTGGAGCCTGGATTTTTACTTTTAAAAAATCCATAGTAAGCTAATATGTTAACATTAGGGCATATTAGTAAGCTAATATGCTAACTAGGTAAGGGC